>ML245463.1:0-13700 GCA_005239495.1 Nicotiana undulata
CTACTTCCTCAGACCGTAGGTTGTTTTCGTTACTTACCTGCACACTGTGTGTGCAGATCCAGTGCACCGAGATTTGACGCGGAGCGGTGTTAGCTGCCATTCTCTCAGAGTCGACGAGGTAGCAGCTGGCGTTCGCTGTCCCGTCCCTTTTTTCCCTATTCTTCCCTTCTGTATTAGAAATTGGAAACTTAAAACTTCAGTATTATTATTCTCAGTTGTATTGATGTTAGTAGCTCATGACTGCGTGACTCCAGATCCTAGGGTGATTGTTGGAGCTTATTTCTTTTGTTAGACTGTTTTAANTAGTAAATGAATTGAGTATTGTCGTAACGGTTGGCTAGCCTGGTTCCACGACAGGCGCCATCACAACCCGAAAACGGGTCGTGACAGCTGAACTACCTGAATCAACCAACACACGCTTAATATTAAAATCTAAAACATTAAGAGATACTACCAGAGAGTTGTTGTGCGGTAGGAGTAGTCCATCAATATCCTCTTCCGTGAAGGTGATGTCATCATCTTCTAAAGCTTCTCAGATCATCTTGCCATGAGTTACCGATATCTTTACCTACTTTGTTGCTGAGAATCTCACCCTATTTAATTCATCGCCATCAAAGATTATGTTAATCATCATTCGAGGTGACCCTGCAACCGGTTTAGTTGGCTCCCTAGTGTCTCGACTTTTCCCATAATTGTTTTTAGCCCGATCACTTAGAAACTCTCTAAGGTGATCGTTCTTCAACAATGTTGCAACCTCTTCACGTAGGTTCTGAGAGTCCCTAGTCCCGTGACCATGTATTCCATGGAATTCACACCATAATTAGGATCTCCATGACTAGGATTTGATCGAATTGGTTTTGGAAACCTAGCCTCCTTAATATTTCTCATAGACGACATCAACTCTTCTAAATTGATGTTAAAATTGTAGTCAGATAACCGGGGTACACTGAATCACGGGACCCCGATGTTTCTTTCTATTGTAAAGCTCTGCTACCATGATCCACTCTTATATCGGAAGCAAACCTATCCGATGACTGAAAACCTTTATTTCCTCGCCTATCGGCCCCTTTATAAGGCTAAACCAACCCGTGGAATATCTACGATCTGCATCAACATAATCTTTAAACCTTTCCTGATTTTGATCTCGATTATGTCCTTTGGAAAACCGAGGAACTCAGCTGATCATCTTCTATTCTAATCTTTAACTCGTAGGGATTGTGGACATCTGCCCATGTGGCTGCCTAAAATTCTAACAATATTTCCTTCAACTCCTAGAGGCATTGGAACTCAATGTATTGGGACCTTTTGTAAACGCTTCAGCTACCCACTCGTCCAGTACTGCCGGCAACAACATCCTTTCTTTCTGAAACTGGATCATGAACTCCTGCAATAGTTCAGATTCTCCTTGGGCAATTTTGAATATATTCACCTTTCTTGCTTGGACTTTTCTTTCCCCATCATGAGCTTTAATAAAAGAATCTACAAGAATTTTAAAACAAATAATAGAATGCTCAAGTAAAAGAGAATACCAAGTCAAAGCACCCTTCGTTAGGGTCTCTTCAAATATTTTCAGCAAAATAGATTCGATCTCATGCGGGGCCAAGTCATTTCCCTTTTTATCCACAGTGTAAGTCGTGATATGCTCATATGGATCCGAAGTTCCATCATACTTCAAAATATCCGACATCTTGAATCTTTTTGGAATCAACTTGGGGCCGCACCTAGTTTGAATGGAAACTGTGTATACTTATTAGAATCTGGTCCCTTTAGCACCGGTGGCGCTCCTGGGATCTGATCCATCTGAGCATGGAATTATTTAGAATTTTGGTCCATTCGTTCATTCATCTCCTTCATGAATCACATGAGCTCAATTTCTAAAGGATCATTGGCATTGTGGTTGTTCCCAAATCCGCTACTTGTACTGCCTGCCTTATTAACACCGAACTCCTCCCTTGGAGCGTAGTTATTGGTTCTTTGAACTATTTGATTTGATGTGACATTGGGAGGAATCTGAACTCCTACATTAGAGTTATTGGAAGAAACCGAAAGCGCCTGCTTCAATTTTGTCATCACCAAATCTTGTCTTGAGAGGTGATTCATAATTTTCCTTTGTTGCACTCTCAAGATTTTGACTGTTTCAACAACGTGTTCGTCATCCTTATCATCAAGAGTTGGACTTCTCACATACCGAGGATTTTGGCCTTCGCAAACTGGAAATGTTTCATCTCCTTCATTGCAAGTTTTGCTAGTTGAATCATCACGTTGGATTTGTTGCGGATTATAACATTATAGGAATTTTTCACATCGTTAGCTGCCATACCTGATTTTTCTTTTTCTAACAGAAAAGAATCAACCATTTTTAGTAACAAATGAATGGATCAAACTAATTACATATTTGTCTATGCCCTATGGTGGACGCCATACTGTTTACCCGTAAAGTGATAAAGTTGAATTTGTAACGTGGTTTATAGACACATGAATTAGTTTGATCCAAGAATATGAAAGAAATAAGAACATAAATAAGATTATAAAATAACTTTAAGGAAATACAAGCCTGACTATGAGCTTAGCTTCTCCGATAGTAGTAACAAGAGCAATATTAAGAATAAATTAAAGAGAGCAATTATGTAGAATGAGAGCTGATTTATCATTTGAATACAGAATACTTCGTTCCCTACAATGTATACTATTTCTCTTATTTATAGATCTATTCAGGGAGACATGATCCCCAAATCAAGCTCTTCTTGAATGATAATAAAATTGCCATTGATGGCTGCATAACAGTTAACTATTAATACAAAGATTCTTAGTAACGACAACTCATTTAATGGTGTCTTACCCAACCGAGGTCTTCCTTTCAAATCTTTGTTATCGGTTCTCAAGCCTTCGGAATTTACATAGCACCAAACTCATGTTTTTCTCCGATGACAACTATTTGCTGACTCATATATTACCTGTCTCCAGTTACATGTGTTACCTCGTTATTCATCTACCTATCGCTAACCAATTTTACCCCATATACCATGAAGATTGGGTATTCATTTCACAGTTGTCTGATGGGAAAATCTAAAAGGAAAGGAAAAATAAGAAAATAAATAAAAAAGAAACAAAACATTGAAACAAAAGGAGTTGATAAGATCAAAGATCTCTAACTTGACTATAGTCATCTCGTGCATACGTAGCTCCCCACAACAAGTAGCATACACAAATTAATACACCTAAGGGGGTAAATTCCCTCTTACATGGTTAGGCAAAAGACTTACTTCGCTTCCAAGTCCTCAATCCGGCTCTTTAACCTCACTAGAACTCCTCAAACGACGCCGAGAACTCCGAAACTAATCAAAAATCGTATAAACCAATAAATATATGCTCAAAAGTTCATAAATTAGCTATTAAACTAATTTCCCAACCAAATCTGGGAAGTCTATAAAAATCACCCCGAGCCCCCGTGCCCAAACTCCAAAACATTTCGAAGGTAATTGTTACCCATGACCTCACGAACTCAAATATATAATTTATTCCCAATTCCTAAATCAATTTCGTGGTCAAATCTTATTTTCATCAAACCCTAGGTTCCAATAAAATCCCACAAAATTTCCCTTAATTTGAAATGATGGAAACAGGCACACCATGCAATCAGACAATCTCCTGCATGTAAATATGGGCCAATTTTCTTGAAGAGTAAGTAGTCACAATCGGAATAAAGTGTGCCGACTTGGTCAAACTGTCGACAATGACCCAAATAACATCAAACTTCCTCAATGTCCGCGATAACCCAACTACGAAGTCCATAGTGATGCGCTCCCACTTCCACTCCAGTATAACTATCTGCTGGAGTAGGCCACATGGCCTCTGGTGCTCATACTTAACCTGTTGGAAATTTATACATCTCTCTACATACTCAACTATGTCTTTCTTCATCCGCCTCACCCAATAATGCTGCATTAGGTTGCGATTCATCTTCGTAGCACCTGGATGAATAGAATACCGAGAACTGTGTGCCTCATCTAGAATATTCTCCCTCACGCCATCAACATTAGAAACACATAGGCGACCCTTGTCGCACCCCCTTTTTCTCGCGAAATTGGGTTTCAATATTTTTGATAACTCCTATTGAGAGAGTAGGGAAAAGGAATTGGTTGTTAGAGTAGCTACCTAACGGATTAAGGTGCGTTAGAGAACCTATAGCAAATAACTCAGATTATACCAGTTTGCATCACCAGAGATCGGGTAAGGGCTCAAATTACCTTGAGGGGAAGGTGTTAGGCACCCCTCGAGGTCCATAAAGGTGGGTCCCGGCCAAACTTAAATTATGCGAATTAGTCTAGGAAAGCGAAGAAAAACTATTTAATAAGGATGTGGGGTCCTAAATTTTTTAGCCTATAGGATCACCCCGTGAAACATAAATAATACTTCGTAATTCCCCCAAGACGGGGGTGTTACTCATATTATTCAGCGGGCACAAACTATTATCTCCTGCTACTCGATTACTATCTTTGAGTTTTTACCTAAAACGCTCTAGTTGATTCTAATACGTTTCCTATGCGTGCACTACCCGTCCCTTTATGGTCCTGGAGGCACTGAAACCTCTATTTAGGATGGTTCTAGAGTAAGCCTAGGTTGCTCAAAATTGTAAAATACTAGGCGACAAGCAAAACAGTTAGGACTTTTCAAATAAAAGTAGATATGGGCTCATGTTGACCTCCACACATAAATAACAATTGCACGCAACTGATAAGCATGCTTTATTAACCGCAGAATCCTATAGGCAAGATATCTATGTGAGAAACAAGAGAGCAATGATATACAAAATAAGTTTCTTAATGCGAGTGTTAGGGCCTACGTATATTTGCCTACTGATTTTAATTCAGTACAATATCTGGGCACTTATACAATAATGATTAACAACAAATCACAAGTAGAAGTCCAGAATTATTATTTATCCTATAGGCATGTTACCTAAGTGATGGACAGTGATAATCGTATTCAGAGTCATTTGGAAGAGTCCTATAGGCATGATTTCTAGATTTGAACTGGTTTTAATCCTATATGCATGATTTCTAGCATTGAATTACCTTTTAATCCTATAAGCATGATTTCTGTCCTTGAACTTATTTTAATCCTATAGGCATGATTTCTAATTATTGAACTGACTTTAATCCTATAGGCATGATTTCTAATTAAGCAGTATATGGCAGAAATTTATAAACATTGAGCCAGAAAACAGTTAAGCCAGATATTGGTCTTATAGGCATGACTGCTAACACGTTTATTGGACAAATTGATGCACCTAAATGCATGATTTCTAACAAGTCATAATATTAATCCTATAGGCAAGATTTCTTACATATCATAATGTTAATCCTATAGGCAGGATTTTAACAAAATGATGTGAAACTTATAAGCAGAATCAACAGCACAAATGAAACCCTATAGGCAGGATTTCTACCCGACTTAGCAAAAGAAAATAAGAACCCTTCCCAATTTTACTAAATACCCCAGAATTGTTTGTTATAAAATTATTACAGACCAAATGAATGAATTACATAATAAAATAACTATAGAGAGCCTTTAACAAGCCCAAATACACCTGGTCAATCCATGCCTTCAACCATATCAGCTCCAAGGCTCATTTCACAGGTATAGAACAACCAATGGTGAGTGATTCACCCATAGCACACATAGAACCCAAATCTCTAGTGTGTCAAAGTTCCCAAGGGCTTCAAGGACCCAGGGCAATGCTCATACTAGAGAACAAATGCTCAGAAATAATTCAAAGGAGGTTAATAACCAAACCCCAGTGTGTCAGAGTTCACAAGAGTCCCACATGAACCCCGAGCAGTGCTCACACTAGGGAGGTTAAGGATAGAACCTAAAGGACCTAAGAATATGAGTTTAAAAGAAGCATCATATAAAATGAGGCATGGATAGATTTAAAACAGATTTGATTTTAGAAGAAAGCCATCATAATAGAGTTTAAAACTCAGAACATATAGGCAGAATTGCATCAAGAAGACAAATTGGCAAGATTTGCAAAGTTGTTTATGCACAGTACACATTTTTTAACAAGTTAAAGTCTGAAAGGTTTAATTAGGCTAAGTGTACATGCTAACATTTAGGACAACCTTATTCAATTAGAGAAAACATTTAGAAAATGTATTAAGGCAAACAGTCAGAATAACAACATGAATCCAAATGGATATAAGACACATTAGAAAGCAAGTTATCAGGGCACATGAATGAGAGAGGAAGGTTAAATAACAATACAAGTTTGTAAGGACTGATTAACTGATGAACATTCTAGTATTATCCTAAAGATGCTAAGTTCAGGACATGTTCAGAACTAGCAAAACAGCATACATGAAACAAGCTAAAAGAAATCAAGTTAACCTCTAAGTGGATTCATATTATGCAAATATAACCAATATCAGAACTAACAATATCAATTATAGGACTAGAGGAACTCATAGAAACATAAAAGTGGTAGAATCATGCTCAGAATAAAATTAAAACATGCTGGATCATAAACACAATTCATGGATAGATAGAAATGAAATGACAAAAGGATAGTCACTCACCAGTTAGGCAAGAAAATAAGAAATACACCACAGTAGTCGAGAGCCCAGAATTACTTGGCCTTGGCTTTCGGCCGGCCAAGACCAGAAGCAAATAAGAGAGCAAAGAGAATCAGAATTAAACCTTAAGTTTTTCATGAGAGTATATTGATTCGAGTCAGTCCTAAAGGGGAAAGGGGAGGGGTTTATATAGTAGTATAGTATAAACAGGAACACGGTAAGTATTAGACACATAATCAATTAGAATATAATTTTTAGGGAAAATAATACATAAACAATGAGTTCTGTAAATTAACAGAGAATAAGGGAATATAATCATGCGAGTAACATTTAAAATAAGGGGATACAACAGAGAATAAGTAAAATATCACATAAGGATCGATTAGAAATCAGATTTAGGGCGAAATAAGGTAAAAATAAAGAAAACACGGTAGATTAAACAGAAATAAGGGAAATATTGGTCAAACCCCAGAAAGGGAAGAGTATCACGGTAGATTAAACAGAAATAAGGACAATATTGGTCAACCACCAGAAAGGGAAGAGTATCAATAAGAAATCAGTAAAGAACAAGGAAAGATCTCAAACCCAGTTGAGATTGATGCCTTGAATCGGACCAAAGATGCAAGATCGTTCAATATAACATGTATATGGACGAAAGATCGTCCAGATCTTCATAGAATCAGGGTGAATGTACCCGTTATTGAGGTAGTTCATGCCAAAAATAGGTCAGGAACTAAGTAATACCATAAACATTCTTATAATGATAGAGTAACACAATAGGTAAGTAAATCATGGATTGATTCCATGTTTAAGCCGGAATCGGAAAGGATTACGAGTGACGGCGCTAGGGTTTGACAGAGAGAGGTGAAGGTTCGAGAGAGTATAGAGACGGCGGGGATAGGATAATGATCCCTAGGGTTTGGTATGGGTAGGTTAATTAAAAGGAGGGGAAAAATATGAGTCGTTGATCTTAGAGATCAACGACTATGATTTAAAAGGGGTTGGGTCGGGTATGTAAGCAGGTTACCAACCGGGTAATTACAGGGGTCATTTGGATTGGGTTTTGAGGGGTTAGGCCAGAGACTGGGTAGATGTTTTAGGTAAATGGGCTAAGGGGGTTGGTAGTTTAGGTCCGAAATTAGTGAATTTAGGGACTATTAGTTAAATACCCAATTAAATTAATAAAATAATTTGTAAAAATGATAAATAAAATAGTAAAAATATAATTTGTGCATAAAAATGATTAACAACACTTATTTATCACTATAAAAGCATAAAAAGTTATTTTTTGCATAAATAAAGTAATCATAAAAGGGCTATTATTGCAAAATATACAATTTTAACCTAAAGATGAAATTATAGTTATAATAAATGCATAAAAAATACTTAAAGCTTAATTTGGACATAAATGATGAAGTTAGATGATAAAATCATCATAAAAATTATTTGTGATGCAATTAGTGATTATTTATATAATAAAATATGGGAATAAATTGATTTAAAAATCTTTAAAAATCATGGAAAAATTTAAAAAATTACTTGATGATGCTCATGCACTATTTTGAAAGTATATATGTATATTTGAAATATATGAGGGAAAAATTGGGTGTCAACAGCTGCCCCTCTTTACCCAGGAAAGATGAAAGAGTTGTCAGGTAAAGAAATGATGACCGAATAGGGTGATTTGAAAGATATAGGCCGCACTCCAGCTTCTGAGCTGCCTACGTATTCCTAATTTTATAGGAATTAGACCGTGTGTAGTTCTGGATCCAATGGTGGAGTAAGACAATGGAGTTGGTGCAAGAACAAACAAGATGTTCCAACTAGGATTAATTGGGGTTTGAAAAGGTTATGGGTAAATGAGACTGGGTAACGGATGATGATTGGTTACGTTTGAAATAATTTGAGGGATATGAGTGTTGAATGGAAACCGGAGCGAAGATTGCTCCTGTTAGGGAAACGGTTTCTCTTGAGACTGCCTGCAAACTCGAAAAAAAAATACGACTGCATGCAAGTATATATAGATAATTGCGTAAACTTAGACATGATGCAAATTCCTTTTGGACCATGAAGACTGTCTTTGGACGGTGAGGATGATGTTCTTAGACTATGATGCCCCGGGCTATGAATTGTACAGTAAGGGATTCACAGGCCATGAAATGATGTTCTCGGGCTATGAAGATGATGCCTCCGAACCATGATGCCTTTGAATAATGATTTGCAAGATTAAGAGATCCTCAGGCCATGGCATGGTGTCTTCTGGCTATGAGGATGATGCCTTCAGACTATGATGCCTTTGGACAAGTTGGCTATATATCAGCCCATGAAGTGCAGAGACATGATACTAGAGGTAATAACAAGACAAATGTTAGTCTTTTTTGGGAGCAACGCTTAGCCCCGAGAGAATAGGACAATGTAAGGTTTAGAATAGAGAAACACTTATGCGATGAGAGACAGTGCTTAGTCTCATGCAGTAATTGAGACATGAATTAGTCTCATGCAAAGAAAGGGAAATGCTTAGACTTATGCAAATAGGGAGGCATGTCTTAGCCTCATGCAATAATTGAGATAGGGCTTAGTCTCGTGCAAGGAAAAGGCAATGCTTGGCCTTATGCAGATGGGGAGGCAGGGCTTATCCTCATGCAAGAATCGAGACAGGGCTTAGTCTCATGCAAGGAGAAGGCAATGCTTAGCCTTATGCAGATGGGGAGGCAGGGTTTAGCCTCATACAAGAATCGAGACAGGGATTAGTCTCATGTAAGGAGAAGGCAATGCTTAGCCTTATGCAAATAGGGAGGCAGGGCTTAGCCTCATGCAAAAATTGAGACAGGGATTAGTCTCATGCAAAGATAATGAAATGCTTAGCCTTATTCAAATGGGGAGGCATGGCTTAGCCTCATGCAAGAATGAAGACATGGATTAGTCTCATGCAAAGAGAAGGCAATGCTTATCCTTATGCAAATAGGGAGGCAGGGCTTAGCCTCATGCAAGAATTGAGACAGGGCTTGGTCTCATGCAAAGAGAAGGCAATGCATAGCCTTATGCAAATAGGGAGGCATGGCTTAGCCTCACACAAATGTAAGATAAGAGTGAAGTATTCTTAGCAAGCAATATGTTTTATGCATAGCAATTCTGTTGTTGTGACGATGCTTGTGGTGATGACCTATTCCTGCATCCAAAGAAATTTTTTGAGTTTCACAAGGGAGGTTGGTTCGTGCCTTTGTCTGCTTGCTCTGCTCCACTATGCCCGAGGATCCTGTTCAAGTTACCATGGGTAGCCTTTGGCTAAAAAGTAAAGTTTCTTTTCAAAAGTATGCGTGTATGGTTTTCAAAGACATAGTAATATGCAAATTAGAAATCAGCTAGATGAACCAGTAACTGTGACATTATTAGAGACATTACTACCTTATTTTCCATAGAATTTTGAGGGTCCTCCTCAAAATTCTTCCCCAGTTATCTAAAATACCTTCTGGCAATTCTATATATAATGCTGTTGGCTGAACTTGCTTCGGAATTTTGAGGGTCCTCCTCAAAATTCTGTCCCAGTTTCTTATTGTGGGAAAAATGGAAGTCTTATTGAATTGTGACCGAATCCACAGGGATGCCTACGTATCCCCTCTTAAACGGGAATCAGGTCAAGCGTAGTTCGATTACATCATATGAAGAAACATTAATAGTTTACACATAGTATCTTTTGACTGCATCTGAATTGATAAGCTTTGGCTAGATTTCTCCATCCATTTTTGCGAGTATGAGTTCTCATCCTGTCAATACTCTGTGAACCATGTAAGGACCTTGCCAGTTGGGTGAGAACTTCCCTTTGGCTTCATCTTGATGTGGAAAGATCTGTTTCAACTCCAACTGCCCCAGTGTGAACTGTCTTGGTTTGACCCTTTTGTTGAAAGCTCTGGACATTCTATTCTGATAAAGATGACCATGACACAATGCATTCATCATTTTTCCTTCTATGAGGGCTAACTGATCATAGCGGCTCCTTATCAATTCTACATCACTGAGTTCGTCTTCTTGTATGATCCTCAAAGAAGGAATTTCTACCTCGGCGGGAATGACAGCTTCGGTACCATAAACCAGCAAATATGCTGACTATTTCTTGTCTTAAACTATTCTAATTTAGGAGGAGTTAGGCTAACTCATTCAGAGCATCCTTATCTCCCGTGCTATCCTTATATAGTCTTATTTGTACTTTATATGTGTATCTATTTTCTTTCCTCTATCTATATATATTTGCTCGCTATTTCTTTCTAAGTACTCATGACATATTTTTCAAAATCTTTCCACGCTTAAAACAATCAATTCTAAGGCATTTCTTAGACTTCTATTCTTAGGTTCAAATCATGCAAATTTTGGGTCTGAACAAACTATCTTCCTGTCCCAGGGGCATAATCTCCTATTTTTCGTAACAGGAGCATTTCATCCATTTCTTACATAACATGACTGACCTATCACTATCATCAGTTGTAGTTAATGACGTAATTTCTTTTTCAAATGATGTTGCATCTCAATTTTGCTCATACGGGTGTAACGTTTTCAAAACGAGATGTTTTACCCTTCAATTGCTGCTATCCTCTATTCAACTTAGTCCAGTCAGGCTTAGGGCTATCGTCCGATTAACATTATTTTTGGGTATTTATTTTGTATCCCAAATTATGCAATACTCGAGTCATCTTGTTAGCCAAATTGACATAATATTTTATTTTTTTTAATAAAAAAGATAGGACATTTTCCTCGTTCATACAATCAATCTGCGCTCCATCTGAGTAACTCAATTTTGTCTTAGCAGCCAAATGAGCTTCTTTCAGTCTATATTTGGCAAAGAGAGACGGAGAGGAACTTAGAAGTCGGCAAAAAAAGCAGAACCTTGTTACTTTTAAGCTGTCTTTTCACCTGAGGCTTTCGGACAAGACTACTTACTCCAGTAGGTTAGTAAGCTACCTCTTCCGCTTTCAGGCAAGGGTAGCTCTGAAGGGAGAGTTGAGCGTGTCACGACCCGAAATCCCACCTTTGGGCCATGATTGCGTCTAACGTTGAACCCGCTAGACAAGCCAACGTTTGAACTAGATAAAAATTTATTAACAACTAACACAGACAAGATAACTAAAGCATCGATGGTCAACAATATGAAGGTTAATCAATAGCCAAAAATAGCATAGCAGCTTTGAAATAAAACCCATATACAAATCCCAGAACTGGTGTCACATACTCATGAACTGTCTAAGAAATTACTAAAAACAAAGGTCTGAAAATAAGTACATAGGATTGTCTTTGAAATATAAAGTAAGACAGAGCTGAAAGTGAAGAGCAGAAGGTGACGCCAAGGCCCACGAACGTCTGCGGGTCTACCTCGATGTCTCCTGTATGAGCTGATGAGTTGCTCTGACCGTCAGTGATCACCGAGTCCGGCTGCGTAGTCTGCACAACATAGAGAAGTGCAGGTGTAGCATCAGTACAATCGACCCCATGTACTGAGTAAGTGCCGAGCCTAATCTCGGCGAAGTAGTGACAAGGCTAGGACCGACAACAATATATGTACCTGTGCAATCCTATATAATAACAGGAGAATATCGACGGAAATAAGCAAGTAAGACAGATACGGGGAGAACATGCTGGGGGTAAAAGGGGCAACAAAATGCTAGTACTGTAGAACAGGGTAATAACTGAATGTAAAGATAAAGGCAGGAATTTAACTTCTCAAAACAGATAATGAACAACAAAAAGGCACGACATGTCCCCTCGTGCATAACCTCCCAATCACTCGGCATGGAATGTCCCCTCGTGCATATATAATAACACTCGGCACGGAATATCCCCTCGTGCGTATATATAATGACACTCGGCACGGAATGTCCCCTCATGCATAACCTCACAATCACTCGGCACAGAATGTCCCCTCGTGTGTATATAATAACACTCAGCGATCAACACGGCATGTCCCCTCGTGCGATAATTAATAAACAGTCGGCACGACATGTCCCCTCGTGCAACAAATAATAAAACACAACAACAATATAATGTGAAAGTCAACATTAAGAAGTTTTCAGTGCATGGAAATACTCTATGAACTTCTAGTGTCCCGGCAAGGAGAAATCATCAATTACAAACTCAACAAATGCCCGACAAGGGTCTCAGCTATAACCAACCTCGCATCAGAAATACAATTTCACAGTGTAAGCCTCAACTGAAACAAATAACTCAATAACTTCCAACGTCATGAAACAACATCAAGGTATCACTACTAATTCTTCAATTACTCATAGTGCGGGAAAATATTAAGAACACAGTAAGTTTCATCACAATTGACTCACGGGCATGCTTGACCGCAACATATAGGCACTCGTCACACCGCCTATACGTTGGACATGATTTACATATAACAAATAAGACTCTATACCTAATCCCTCAAGCTGAGGTTACGCCAAATACTTACCTCGGCTCCGAAAATGCAAGTCAAGCCTCAATCACAGCCTTTCCTTTAGAATCCGACTCCAAAACAACGATATCTAGGCATGATTATTTCAATAATATCAATAAAGACTCAATAACACAATCCCATAGCCTAGATATTCAATTTCTAGCATTCTTTCCCAAATACCAAAATTCGACCCCGGGCCCGCTTGGTCCAAACACGAGGCTCAGACCAAAACCCGATCACCCATAACTCCACGAGCTAAAATATATGATTTGTTTTTAGATCCGACCCCAAATTGAGGTTGAATCACCCAATTTCCCCAAAAACCTAACTCTACCCAAATCCCCAAATTTCTACTTTGATTTCATGATTTAGACCTAGATTCTATTGTTTGATGAAGAAAAATGGAAGTATTTAGAGTGAAAGTCACTTACCCAAGTGGTTATGGAGGTAGAAGGGCTTAGAGGTCGTCAATGGGGCTTGGAGAGGAAGAAGATGGTGCAAAATATGGAATTCCCGTAATGAACATTCTGTTTTTGGCCTTTTAAATAACTGGGTAAAAATGTGCATCGCGATCGCGACAATGGGATTGCGATCGCGGAGAGTCTGGTTCCCACGCACTGCGATCGCCGCTGAAAGAATGCGATCGCGAAGAAGAGCCTGGGATCCCCCCTCACTGCGATCGCGAAGAAGTGATT
>MDKH01124129.1:0-10428 GCA_005239495.1 Nicotiana undulata
TCATGCGCAATGGTCTGTAATAATTATTTGTAAACAACTCTGGGGTTGGATAGTGAAAAAAAGAGAGGGTAATATGTATGCTTTAGTGTAGCCAAGGGTAGAAACCATGCTCATAGGTTTACTTTTCTTCTGTGCGCAATAGATGTCATGTTTAGGAATAACACATACAAAGCATTCCATGCATTAGATACCGTGCTCCCTAACCGTCATATATACTGTTTTTCAAGATCTCATTCATCATTTAGAAATCCTGTCTCTAAGGTAAATAATAATATTAAAATAAACCGTCACCATGTGATTCTGCCTTATCTAAACCTTACATGTCCCGAAAGCATTTAAAAATCCTGTCCTAGGATAAATGTGTTAACATAAATCGTAATCATGTTTCATCATGCTAAAACTATGATACGCACTTAGAAATCCTGTCCAAAGGTAAAAACACTAAAAAAAGCTGTCGCCTATGCCTATTCTGAAACTGTGCATAATTTGGTGTGCATTTAGAAATCCTGCTTTAGTGATTCTGCATGTGCATCATCCTTGCATTATATATCATGTTCTAGGATCACACTCGCCTAATTACACTTAGTCTAATTACTGAATATGAAACAATCCATTTCTCTCTAACAACTGGTAATAAACTCCTGTATATTCAGCAACACTTAGAACTGCATGCTCTTAGGAGTAACAACCTAAAACTATTAACCCTTCTGATGATTGTTACATATGATCTTACGCCTAGGCAAGCCTTAGGTAACCAACTTTAAAATAAAATCGGAACTGTCCTCTTGTGATTACTGTCTAACTATCAGCATGCTTAAAACCAGTAGGCAAAACTGATTAGGACTTCCTCTTTGAGTTATGCAGTAAATCAGTCTCTCTGTTTTTGTCACTTAGATACCATGCTTAGGATCTAAATTTAAACCAAGACCTTAACTGTGTTTGAGTCATGCTGATTCTGTGCATTATTTGTGGAGGTACTTGAGCCTTTCCTGTTTATGTGTTACCCCCCATCTGCAGTCCTATCTATTTTTCTATATGTATCCTTAGTATTTTTACCTTTAAAACATGAGGGTCTGCCTAGAACCTCCTTTATAGGATAGAAGTCCTAAATTCCTCCGGGACTAATAGGAAGGGACGGGTAACAACATGCAATAGAGGTCGTGACCAACACTCGCTCTAATTACCTTCACAAGGATGGGAAAGGGTAGATATGGACATGATGACCGGTGCGCTAATACCACGTGTAGCCCCTGTTCGAGGAGTGTCATTTCGGGTATTGCATTGATGTGATCCATATTACAAACAAACCTAGGATACTCTTACTCTATATACATGCTTAGACTATAATTCTTTTCAAGATCTGTCTCTCTATTAACTGTTTTCAAACATATGTGTACTTAGACTAAAATCCCCTACTGTTTGGACAATATTTTTTTACTTGCTAGTTGTACAAAATTCACAAATGCTATTTGGCCGGGAACCATACTTGTGGATCCTGAGGGGTTCCTAACACCTTCCCCTTAGGATAATTTCAAGCCCTTAACCTGTCTATGGTTATCAAACATAGTTGTAAATGAACCCCCCATTAGGTGCCCTAACGCACCTCAAAATCGTTAGGTGGCGACTCTTAAAAAATATGCAAGCCCCTTTACCAAAAGGAATGAGTTGCCCCAACCAATGTCATAAACCCTTTTAACCGTCCCCGAAAGTAGTGCTTGGGAAAAAGGGGGCGCGACAGCATGGCGACTCTGCTGGGGATATCTAGGCTTTTACCATTTTCAAATTGCTTTGTGAATTTGTACCTCTTCCTATGTGCAATTACTTGTTTATTTCCTTTAAGCGTTTAATTTTCTTCAAAAGTAACTGACAATATCTTTCTTGTTTCCTTCCTTTGTAACTGCTTTCAAATTATAAACTGCTGTATTTACTGCTTTTATAACGTGAAAATACATGACTACATGTTTTACTGTTTATGGCATAATCATGATTCAACATCATACTCCACTCGTGCCAAACAAAATCCTATAGCAACGCTTGATGAGTGGTTTCACCCTTCCTATATCATTACCCCCTAAATTCGGACAGGCTTATTTGCGGTAAAACTAGTCGATCAGCGGTGCAGTCGACGGTTCCGTGCCTTTCCCCCTTGAGTTTTCCGCTCAAGGGTACCGATCTAAAACCTCATAGAAACCTTAATCCATTGTACTGTTGCATGCATCATGGTCAAACCTAGCCAGGCTAACATGTTATCTGCACAATAGCCTTTAAGATAGCCTTGTCCAAAGTCCACCGGGTTTCCATATATCTCAACGGACATCATCACGTTCTGTGCATTTATTTGGAGAATTAAATGCTTACATGCTAATAGTTGATGTTAAATAGTCGAGTCGGGTGGGGGTCAGGGCCTAACCTTATTTGCCTTTCAGAAATATGAGGCACAAAGTCCCCAGATTCGGCATGGTTACCAACATCCACCCAAAATTGATGAGTTGGTGGGAAGATCTTCAAGTATTTGGGTAATCAGTCGTCCCTCCTGGACATCCAGCCTAATAACATGAGCTAAGGGGACCGAAGGTGGACATCTAGACAGAGCATACCTACTGCTAGGACTCCGCGAGCTGGGGAATCTATTCGAGGGAATCAAGGATGTCGAGTTTGGGGAAGGTCCTTCTGGGACCAAATAGATAGGAATTTCTTTTTCGCTTATTAATGTAATAAGGCCAATGGCCATTAGTAACTTTACTTCTTGTTTATTTAGTATCGTTTTGGGATTCGTCTATTTTTTAGCAATGAAATGAGGCATTTAGAATTTTAAGTTCTCCAAATCAATCTGTCGCTAGGCCTACCTCAGGCACAAAGAGGTTCCCAAATTAGGACGCGCTTTACATTCCCGCACTATGTGTTTAAATACTGCAATACTCTTCATAATCCTCACTGACTTGGTTACTTTTGTTTTGTTTTTGTTTTCTTCCTCTTATTATTCCCCTCCCCAAAGGTTAGTTCGTGCACTCTGGCATCATCATCCTATCTCACAAGATCCAGAGGCCCTCCACCCTCTCCTCCTCCTAGTCCTCCCAAAGGCAAGAACCTCCAAGGGATCTCCAAACCTATCAAGCTCAAGAAACATGGCACCACTTTCGGTTTAGGATACGAGTACACTTGGTAAGAATTCAGGATCTGGTCGCCACTATGGCGTGGTCCTTACTACCCACTGGAACATCCGATACCGCGTCTAGAGCAGACCTTTCATCAGGCTGGCATTATTTATGGGATTGATGAAGAAGAAGCACTTGTGGCATTGAGGAACTTATTCCTGGAGGATAATGACATGGACTGTTGTGTTCATCTCGAGGAGGAGGGGGAGGAAAGCCCTTCCATACAGGCCGTGATCAGAGGAGCTTATCTCAAGAATTGGATCGTCAGAACAGCCAGAGCCCGACGAGCCTCGGGGTAGCCAAGCTAAAACAAGCACTGTTCATTGTCTTTTTACTAAATGATTTTCTTTTCGCATTTTCAATTCCTGCAATAAGATCTTCAATGTTCAAACATTTATTCAATTTATCAAAAGCACTTTTAAGTTTTATGAATCAATATTTATTACTGTTGTTTTTCTCTCACTACTTTATCTATACAACATTACTATTACTTGTCTTGATGAACCAATGACTGTGACATGCAACGAGACAACGCAACAAACGGACATTGACTTAGAAGAATATGATATACCTGACGAGATTGTCAAAGAAGTAGAGAATTTTGAGAACATATTTAAGTACAACCTGGACGAGACCGAAACTGTTAACCTGGTACATTCAGAAAATGTCAAAGAGACTCGAATCAGTATTCACTTGTCACTATCAGAGAAGAATGAATACACAGAATTCTTAAAAAAATATGAGGACATATTCGCCTGGTCATACGATGACATGACTGGTATGTGTACATCAATTATTGCTCACAAATTACCGACTAATCCAATGTGCCCACTGGTGAAACAAAAACTCAGAAAGTTCAAGCCTGATATGAGTTTGAAAATCAAGGAAGAAGTCACCAAGCAGATCAACGCCAAGGTTCTCAGGGTAGTCGAGTATCCGACATGGTTAGATAACATCATGCCAGTGACAAAGAAAGATGGGAAGGTTAGAGTCTGTGTCGACTACCGGGATCTCAACCGGTCCAGTCCAAAAGATGACTTCCCTTTGCCTAACATACACATCCTGATTGACAATTGCGCCAAGCATGAGCTACAGTCATTCGTGGATTGCTTCGCTGGTTATCATCAGATCTGGATGGATGAGGAAGATGCTGAGAAAATGGCTTTCATTACGTTGTGGGGAGTATACTGCTACAAGATGATGTCGTTCGGCTTGAAGAATGCAGGGGCCACCTATATGAGGGCTATGACCACTATCTTTCACGATATGATACACAAGGATATTGAGGTATATGTGGATGATGTTATTATCAAATCCAAGAAAGCCATTGATCACATAGCTGACTTGAGGAAGTTTTTCAATAGGTTGCGGAAATACAATTTGAAGCTGAATCCCGCGAAGTGTGCATTTGGTATTCCTACCGGTAAGCTGCTCATGTTCATTGTCAACCACCGAGGGATAGAGCTGGATCCGTCAAAGGTCAAATCCATTCAATAATTACCACCACCAAGGAACAAGAAAGATGTGATGAGTTTCTTGGGACGACTTAACTACATCAGCCGGTTCATAGCACAATCTACAGTTATATGTGAGCATATCTTCAAGATGCTGAAGAAAGATGCCGCAACCAAGTGGACCGATGATTGCCAAAGGGCCTTCGACAGAATTAAGGAATACTTGTCAACACCACCAGTCCTAGTACCACCTAAGCCAGGTAGACCGTTACTACTCTACCTTGCAGTGTTAGATGCAGCTTTCGGCTGCGTTCTGGGGCAGCACGATGAAACAGGAAGGAAGGAGCAAGCTATTTATTATCTCAGCAAGAAGTTCACTCTGTACGAGGCCCGATATTCTCTATTGGAACGCACTTGTTGCGCTTTAACTTGGGTAGCTCAGAAGCTGAGGCATTACGTTTGTGCCTACGCCACATATCTCATATCTAGGATGGATCCCTTAAAATACATATTTCAGAAGCCCATGCCCACTGGCAAGCTGGCCAAGTGGAAAATCCTGTTGAGTGAGTTCGACATTGTCTATGTGACTCAGAAAGTAGTCAAGGGACAGGCATTGGCAAACCATCTTGTTGAGAACCCCATAGACGGATAATACAAACCCCTGAAAACGTATTTTCCCGATGAAGAGGTATCATTCATAGGAGAAGACATTGCAGAATCCTATGACAGTTGGAGAATGTTCTTCGATGGAGCGGAGAATTTCAAGGGATTCGGCATTGAGGCCGTCTTAATATCAGAAATCGGTCAGCATTATCCGGTGTCTGCTAAACTCAGATTCCCCTGTACCAACAATATGGCGGAATATGAAGCCTGCATCTTAGGGCTCAACATGGCTATTGACATGAACGTCCAGGAGCTGTTAGTGATTGGTGACTCAGATTTGCTGGTACATCAGGTATAATGAGAATGGGCTACCAAGAATTACAAGATACTCTCGTACCTGCACCACGTGCAGGAATTGATAAAGAGGTTCATGAAGATAGAATTTCGGCACGTCCCCAGAATCCAAAACGAGTTCGCCGATGCATTGGCTACTCTATCATCTATGATTCAACATCCAGACAAGAATTTCATTGATCCCATTCTAGTGAAGATCCACAACCAACCAGGCTATTGTGCATATGTAGAAGAAGAAGCAGACGAAAAGCCTTGGTTTCATGACATCAAGGAATACTTGGTAAAAAGAGAGTACCTAGAGCCTGTAAATCATACTCAGAAATGCACACTTCGGAGATTGTCCAACAACTTCTTTCACAACGGAGGAATCCTGTATAGGAGGACTCCCGATTTGGGGGTATTAAGATGTGTCGACGCAAAGGAAGCATCCAAGCTACTAGAGGAGATCCATGCTGGGACCTGCGGCCCGCATATGAATGGTTTTGTTTTAGCAAAGAAGATACTCTGGGCTGGTTACTTTTGGATGACTATGGAAACAAATTGCATCCAGTATGTCGGGAAATGCCACCGCTGTCAGATACATGCAGACATGATAAAGGTACCTCCAAACGAGCTTAATGCCACAAGCTCACCGTGGCCATTTGCTGCTTGGGGAATGGACGTTATTGGACCAATCGAGCCTGCCGCCTCCAACGGACATAGGTTCATCTTAGTATCCATCGATTATTTCACTAAATGGGTCGAAGCAGCATCCTACAAAGCAGTGACTAAGAAAGTCATGGTAGACTTCGTCCGGGACCGCATTGTTTGTCGATTCGGAATTCCAGAGTCAATCATCACCGACAATGGTTCCAATCTCAACAGTGACTTGATGAAAACTATGTGCGAGACTTTCATAATCAAACACAAGAATTCCACAGCCTACCGACCTTAGATGAATGGAGTTGTAGAGGCCGCCAATAAGAACATCAAGAAGATATTGAGGAAGATGATATAAAGGCACAAGAAATGGCACGAGAAGTTATCATTTGCTCTGCTGGGATACCGCACCACAGTCCGCACATCAACTGAGGCAACTCCCTATATGCTGGTTTATGGTACAGAGGCCGTTATTCCCGCCTAAGTTGAAATTCCTTCCTTAAGGATCATACAAGAAGCTAAGCTCAGCGATGCAGAGTGGGTAAAGAGCCGTTATGATCAACTACCCCTCATAGACGGGAAAAGAATGAATGCCGTATCTCATGGGCAACTTTATCAGAGTAGAATGTCCAGAGCTTTCAACAAGAAAGTCAAACCGAGACAGTTCACACCAGGGCAGCTGGTGTTAAATAAGATCTTCCCAAATCAAGATGAAGCCAAATGGAAGTTCTCTCCCAACTAGAAAGGCCCATACATGATTCACCGAGTATTGACAGGAGGAGCACTCATACTTGCAGAAATGGACGGAGAAGTCTGGCCAAAGCCAATCAATTCGGACGCCGTCAATCGCTACTATGTGTAAACTTTATGCTTTTATCAATGATGTAAATTGAACTACGCCTGGCCTGATTCCCATTTAAGAGGGGGATACGTAGGCAACCCTATGGGTTCTGTCACAATTCAATAAAATTTCATTTTTCCCCGCAATTGGAAGCTGGGACAGAATTTTGAGGAGGACCCTCAAAATTCTGAAGCAAGTTCAGCCGATCGCCACTCGAGTAGCAGTCATAAGCATCAACCCATCAAACTGGGGAAGAATTTTGAGGAGGACCCTCAAAATTCCATAGCAGGAGAGGCTGCAATGTCATGAACTACGTCACGGTCGTCGGTTCATCTAAAAACCTATTTTAAATATACATTATTACATACATTTCTAAAATCGTGCATACTTATTCTTGGAACAACTTTGTTTAGAAAATGCTACCCCAGTGATACGAACGATATCATCAGATTAAGCCGAACGAGTCAAGCAAAGTCAGCGGGGATACAAACTAACCTTCCCCATTTACAAAACTCACGATTTTTCTTTGGATGCAGGCACAAAGAATAAACACGCAGAGAAGTCGCAAATTTCATAACAGTTGCAAATGCTAAAGTTCGATGCCCACATAAATAACGAGCCTGTTCAAAGTCACAATTTCTCGAAACCATCACACATGCCGACATTTATTATCAGCACAAATGATGCTTCATAATCGCAACACTCACAACGGTCACAATACCGCAATTTACTACCGGCTAAGAACTTCTACTGTCATTTATTTAATCTTTCATAAGGCTACCATTCTGCCTTCCGATACTAAGCATTGTCTCCATCTGCATTCTTGCATAAGGCTAACATTCTGCCTTCTGAGACTAAGCATTATCTCCATCTGCATTCTTGCATAAGGCTACCATTCTGCCTTCCGAGACTAAGCATTGTCTCCGTCTGCATTCTTGCATAAGGCTACCATTCTGCCTTCCGAGACTAAGCACTGTCTCCAGCTGCATTCTTGCATAAGGCTATCTTTCTGCCTTCCGAGGTTAAGCTCTACCTCCATCTCCATCTGCATTCTTGCATAAGGCTACCATTCTGCCTTCCGAGACTAAGCATTGTGTCCATCTGCATTCTTGCATAAGGATACCATTCTGCCTTCCGAGACTAAACACTGTCTCCAGCTGCATTCTTGCATAAGGCTACCTTTCTGCCTTCCGAGGTTAAGCTCTACCTCCATCTCCATCTACATTCTTGCATAAGGCTACCTTTTCGCCTTTCGAGGTTAAGCTCTACCTCCATCTCCATATGCATTCTTGCATAAGGCTACCTTTCTGCCTTCCAAGGTTAAGCTCTACCTCCATCTCCATCTGCATTCTTGCATAAGGCTACCTTTCTGCCTTCCGAGGTTAAGCTCTACCTCCATCTGCATTCGCATCTTTGCATAAGACTACCTTTCTGCCTTTCGAGGTTAAGCTCTACCTCCATCTGCATAAGGCTACTTTTCTGCCTTTCGAGGCTAAGCTCTACCTCTAATTTACTTCTTCATCGAGACTAAGCGCTGTCTCAAGCATTGTTTACCTCACTTTCCTTTCGGTCTAAGCTCTGCCCTTCAATTCGCAAGACTAAGCTCTGTCTTGTCAGCATCATACTACTGCATTTTTCATGGGCTGAAATATCGCCAACTTATCCAAAGGCATCATCGTTCGAAGGCACTATCTTCATGGCTCGAGAGCACCATGCCATGGACCGAGGATCTCTTTTAATTTTTGCATATCATTACTCAAAGGCGTCATGGTTCGGAGGCACCATTCTCATGGCCCGAGAACATCATTTCATGGCCTGCGAATCCTGGATCAAGCAATCCATGGCCCAAGACATCATGGTCCGAGGACGTCATCCTTAACCGTCCAAAGACAACATTCATAGTCCGACGGGAACTTGTATCATGTTTAAATTTACGCACAATATACGCTTGTATTGCTTATTTGCAGGTAATCCGGGAGAGAAACGACTATCCTAGCAAGAGCAGTCCCGCTCCAGTGTTCCTAACCATTCCCGTAAACCGTTTATTCATCCAACTCTATATACGTTGCGTCCGTTCTTGTAAACATTTCATCGGTATACTTCACCGACGACTCCTGAACTACATACGGCCTGATTCCTGTAAAACCAAGAATATGTAGGCAACTCAGAAACCAGGGTGCGGCCTAAATCTCTTCAAACCATTTTGCTCGGTCAAAATTGGCCATCCTATCTTTACCCGAAAACTCTTTCATCCTTCTCGGGTAAAGAGGGGCAGCTGTTGATACCTAATTTTTTCTCAAATCATTTTTAAACTTGCATATATGCCTTAAAAATCAGTTTTTATAATAATTGGCATTTTTCTATAATTTTCCACATTTTTATTAATTTACTCTAATTTATCAAGCATTTTTATCTCCAATTATTTATCATAAATGGAATTACGAATGATTTTAAAACATTTCTTGGGTTAATATATAATTTTTGGTCCTATTAAGATTTAATTATTTCACAAATTAGCCAAATTTGCATTATTTGGCTATAATTGCAATAACTTTGCAATTATAGCCTGATTACATATTTTATGTTATTTGTTACTCAATAATTAGTCGTTTGTATTTTTAATACTGATTAATCATTTTAATTTAGTCTATTTAGCATTAATTTCATTTTATATAATTATTAGCCATTTTTAATTAATCATTTATCTATTTAATTGGGTATTTAACAATTAGCCCTTTTTCATTTAAATCCTAGCCCAATTAATCTGACGCCTAACCCAATTAATTAGCCCAAATAACCCAGGCTCAAATCCTAGCCTACCCGACCCAATACCCCTCTCTAATCTGAGCCGTTGATTAATTCAAATCAACGGCCCAGATTAATCCCTACCATAATTAATCCTAAACGACTCCCCCCCCTTTCTCATTTTTCCCTGTTTCATTCTCTCTCACCTTCTCTCTGGTTCTCTCTAGAACCTTCTCACCTTCCCCCTCCTCCGTTGAGCTCGACCTCCCTTTTCCGGCCACCTCTCTTGCCGGAAACCATGAGGTCTCACCCCTCCTAGCCTATGTCTCTTCCCCCACGCCGGTTTGACACTGTCCTGAGGCCCTTAAGAGAGCCTGGAGCGTTTCAACTCCCATCTATGGCCTTTCATGCCGTTCTCCGTCCATCCACGGCCGTCCGAGTAAGATCTTTACACTTTTCGGTTGAAACCGGTAAAACTTTGAGTTTTTTTCTCCTCTCTGGGTTCTCTCTTTGAAACCCTCACTTCTAAAACTTCCGATTTTTCTAGATCTGTAACAGATCTATACATATTTCTAGTTGTTTTGATGTTTTCTTCAAGGGTTTTTCATTTTCCCTAAAACAATTTTCCATCTTCTAA
>ML245465.1:0-21901 GCA_005239495.1 Nicotiana undulata
CAGCAGACCAGATATTGTGTTCAGTGTGGGATTATGTGCCAGGTTTCAGGCAAATCCAAAGGAATCTCACCTCACTGCAGTGAAGAGAATTTTGAGATATTTGGAAGGCACCACTGATTTGTGCCTTTGGTATCCTAAAGGTAGTAATTTCGACCTTGTAGGATATGCTGATGCTGATTATGCAGGTTTCCTGGTTGACAAGAAAAGTACTTCAGGCATGGCTCACTTCTTGGGCTCTTGCCTTGTGTCTTGGGCCACCAAGAAACAAAATTCAGTAGCTTTGTCTACTGCTGAGGCTGAATATGTGGCTGCAGCCTCTTGTTGTGCTCAGTTGCTGTGGATTAAGCAACAACTCATGGACTTTGGTATAGATGTGGGATGCATTCCTATTTTCTGTGATAACACTAGTGCCATTAGTATGACGAAGAACCCGGTTCATCATAAGAGAACTAAGCACATAGATGTTAGACACCACTTCCTTAGGGACAACTATGAAAAGGGAATGATCTCAATTGAATTTTGTGCTACTGATAAGCAAATTGCAGATATCTTCACCAAAGAATTGAGTAGGGAGAATTTTGAGAGAAACATGCTTGAATTAGGGATGATTAAGATCACCTAATTGGAAAAACAACAATGGAAAAAATTATTTGAAAAATAATTTATTCTTGTTGGCTAGAAAATTCTAATTGGGTACTTAATTAGATTAATAATTGCTCATCATCATGTATTTATTACCATACTCTTTTGAAATGTATTAATATGATTCCCTGGATACTAATAATGTTTATCTATCTTTGTAAATTGAGGCAATTTAAAGATTTCTAACAGGATGAACCTGGTTCATCCATGCTGATTCATTTGACTGACAAGGTACGTTCTCTTCTCCATATATTAATTCAATTACAGTCATACATGAGCAGGATTCTTTCCATAATTGGTTCAAATTCAAATACTTCGCACTTACCCAAATTGAACCAGTTTCAATAAGTCGCATCTTCACTTAAGTAGCCTAGTTTTAGGGGGAAATTAAATATCTAATCAATGTCAGTCCTTCGACGATTAGACTCCAAATTGAGTAAATGTTCTGCAGTTGTACTCCCCAGCCACATCTTATATAAGGGTCATCATTACTCTTTTCTTCATAAAGCAACCGTCGAACCAAGTTCAACTCATTCCACAATCCAATACTGCTTACTCGCCTTTTTCTTCCTAACATCACATAATCATGTCTTCACCACCACCTGCTTCTTCTTCTACTTCATCACTGTGATTATGATGAAGGAAATTCTGAGTCTGAATCTAACTCTCCATCTGTATACAGTTCTCAATCACTAGAAATCTCTTCAACCCCTGAAAATACACCCATTACTGAACCTACTCCAAACCCTACTCCTGCCCCCAAGAATCGTCGAGTCAAAGTTCTTGCCCAAAAAACTGTTGCTTCTGGGACTAGGGCAAAATTCTTGGAGGATCTTATTGAAGCGGACAAAGGTTCTAAGACAGATTTGTCCAGTGAATCTTTTAAATCAGCCAACGAGGACGACGCACCTGGTTCAACCAACTCTGAGAAAGGTAATCCTGAAATTAATTCTGAAGCTGCTTCTGCTGATAAAAGATTCGTGTTGGTTGGGTCTATTATTGATGTTGAAGTGACAAGTAGGCAGAGGGGTGGTAGAAAAGAAAGAATTTCTGAGAGAGAGGGAAAAGAAGTTGAGAGGGGATCTGGGGGGGATGGTACCACGCTGGTTATCTATGGTCCCATTCCTGAAAATGTTGGAGAAAACGTCACAGAGTTAGGGGGAAGTACAGTTGAGGAGGCTGCAGCAGGTCTTGCAAGTTTTAAGAAAGGCACAGATGAACCTGGTTCATCTGGGGAGGAAATATTGGCTGAAAGGCTGAAAAAATTGGGGGAGTCCTATAACCCCAAGAAAAGGAGGACTCAAAAGTCCAAGAAGGCAACTCACCCAGTTCCTTCAAAGAAGAGGAAAGTTTCTGAAGCTGCTGGTGTTTCTACTCCAAAAGTACGAGCTACTCGTAGCACAGTGAGAGATGAAGAAGAGAAATTGGAAAAGGCTCTGCAAGAGAGCAAGAAGAAGAGGGCAGCAAAGGGAAAAGCAAAAGTTGGAGAGCCTGTTGAGGCTGTTGTTATTGAAGAAGAGACGTTGGACCTGGTCCAACAAGAGGAGCAGCTGGCTCCAGTTGTGGTTAGGACACCAAAACCCAAACAGGCTAAGGCTTCTTCAAAGAAGTCAGCTGCTGTGTCCGCTGCAACTCCAAGCACCGTCAAAAGGACCAGGTCCAAGGCAAAGAAAGTAAAAATTATTGAGAAAAAGGATGATGATGCAGCCTGGAGTGGAGAAGAGGAGAAGGAAATATGAGATGTGACTGACAGAGTTACCATGTTTGGAAAAAGAACAATTCTGAAGGGTAAGCTGATGAAGGATCTAAATGAGACTGGAATGCAGTATTTGCTGGGAACTCTAGAGGTGCAGGGCTGGAAGAACATGGTCCTTCGTATGGAAGGCAGGCTGGCAAGAGCTGAGTTGATAGAATTCATGGGGAATGCGATTGTCAAGAACGATAGGGTCACATCAATGGTCAAAGGAATTGAAGTTTCCTTTGATGCTAAAGAACTGAGTGTTATTCTAAACATACCAGCTGAGGGATATGAGGACTACACAAGGCAAAGATGGCATTGTCTAGATGGGATGGCCTCAACAATTAACATCACTAGGTTCTTCAGTGATAATGAGAAAGAGATTGAACCCAGGCCTGTCTACAAGAGTGAAATGAAGCCAGAACACAAGCTATTCTTCGAGTTCATCATCAAGTTTCTACTTCCCAGACAAGAAAGAAGGCACATCGCCAACTATATGGATCTGACCTTGATGGAATGCTTGTATAGGGGAAAGAAAATCAATTGGCCAACTTTCATCATCCAAATCTTAGACAGAGTTGTGAATGGAATAAAAGCACATGCAATCCCATATGGATTTATTCTGACAACAGTGCTTGATCATTTTGGGGTTCCAGTGAAGAAGGCTGAAATGGAAACTGCCAAGGATTATTTTGGGAAGGAAACTTTACTGTCGTGTGATTACATTGTCAATGTTCCTGCAGATGAACCTGGTTCATCTAGGAAGTAGCCAGTCAACAGCAAATTAAGAACTCTGGTGCAGGAAAGCGATTTAAAGGATATGGAGATCCTTCATTTGAAGTCTAGTGTGATTGAGGTTGAAGCTGAGCGGGATGCTCTCAGGGCTGAATTAGCAAAGGAGAAAGAAAAGAACGAGGGTGTTCTTAAGCAGATGCTTTCTCTCCTACAATCCAAGACCACAACCTCCTCTGCACCTTCCCATCCTTAGGCTATCCAGAGCTTCCCCATAACCTTTCAAGTGCCCAGTTCGGGATGTGTTTCTGTCTTGTTAAGCTTGTTTCTATCTTTTTCTGTTTTTTGCTCATGGTTGGTTTGTTTTTGTTTTACTGTATGGTGTTTGATAATTGTTACTAATTAATGGATTTTGCTTCTAGTTATTGACTTGTCTCGTTTTCTTATTTAGCTTACATTTATTGTATTTTTTTGTTGATTAATCATGCTTTGCACCTGCAGTTGCTTCAATGGCCATGGGTAATAATTAATAAATCTGGTAGGTGTATCATTTTGCAATCTTTTCGATGATGCCAAAAGGGGGAAGATATGTGCTGAATTTTTTAAGTGGTATTTATAACCTAATGAACCTGGTTTCTCAATGATTAATTCTTAAAATCGTACAAAGTGTTTAAAGTGTATACAAAATTAAGCACAAAGTTTGTCATCATCAAAAAGGGGGAATTTGTTGACCCATATCACTTCAATAGTTTTGAAGATTGACAAAGGCTGACCAGTTGAACCAGGTCCATCAGGGCACACATCTTGGAACTGAATAGCTGGCACATGAACCGTATATGCATAGGAGATATTCGTGACTGTGACTTATCAATGAACCAAGAGATTGTCTCCTAATGCGAATATGTTGTAAACTGATGAGAGAATAGAAGTTGAATTCAGAAAGGAGAAGTAACAAAGGAAGGAAGTTGAGTTTAATTCGAATTCTTTCTCCTAGGAAGAGCCGAACTAGAATTGATTGAAAAACTCAACTACTGACTCTATAAATACTCGAAGTATTTCTGCTGGAATTTTGGACGCACAAGTACTGAAGTGAATCAAGATCTGAAAGCAAAATTCCCAGAGTTATTTTGCAAGTAGATTTAGTGTGCGATACAAAGGCTACAGTTCAGCTAGAAGAACCAGTTTCATCGTTGATGTATTGAGTCTAGTTGATTGTAGTAGGTGTTTCAATATTGTATCTTATCAGCTTTCTTAGAAGCAAATTGTAATAGGTACACATTGTTCAAGTTAGAGTTAACTTGAAGCTTGTAGAAATTAGCTAGTGGCTAGTTGATACAAAGGGATTAGAGTTAGTCCCAGGATTACAAAAGAGTTTATTTTGTAAGACCGTTTGGCTCAGAGTTTATTGTGAAGAGTTTGAGCAAATCCTACTGAGTAGTAGGTCGTGGTTTTTTCACCTTTTGAGCCAGGTGTTTTCCACATAAAAATCTCTGTATTTTTACTTTACTGCTTTTATTATTCCGCACAAGTAGAATTTGGAACACAAAGAAGAACCTGGTTCTTCTTGGGAGACAGCACTCGAAAAATTGGGTACCACACTTTTAACCTATATTCTTGTGTGGTATTGACGTCTAAAACATCAATAATGATTATGCTTAGTTGCCTTAACTTGAGAGTCGGGTCTGAGCCGTTTTGAGAGAGTCATGTGCATTGTGTGAAGTGAGAATATTGGTTGTACTCTATACCGTTTCTTACTAATCTATTACTTGCCTCGTCCGAGAGTTAAAGTGAAATAAGTAAGCTTTGTGAGTATAGGAAATAATATAGGAAATTTATTTTATTGACATTTGAGCTACTTTCCTACTGGTGGTAAAATTATATGTTGTTAGCCTATTTGAGCATGTAAACCTTTTCTTTAGTACCCACATTACAAGCCGAATTCCCTTTGTTCTTAATTAAATTTTGTTGAACTTTTATCTGCGAAAGCACATAAATCGCTAGAAGAGTAAGGAATAAGATTGTGTAGTTTTTGAATGGAACCATAAAAAGGCCAAAAGATGCACATATGTATTGAGATATCCACTAGTTGAAAATACCAACTTATGGAGGGTGTTGAAAAGATGTAACAAGGAAAAAAGGTAGATACGAGATTACCAAAAATAAAAGAAAATAAACACCCCTCTAATTCACTTTGATCCGGGCTAGTGATAATGTAGAAGTGCTTAAAGACTGTAGGCCGGGTTATATATGATTAGCAATATGTTGAGTGATCATGAAGAGTATATGCTTAAAAGTTAGTGTATTGTATTAAAAGTTATTAGGAGGGTTAGTCACTACTATCCATATCAATTATATTCATCCCTTAGCCTACATTACAACCTATAAAGACCTAATTGATATTAGATTTTGCGAGCTTAAATTAGTAGAGACGAGCAAACCTATGATACGGACTTTAAGGACACATGAGTGTTTTTGCGAGAGTGAGCGAATACTTTCAGGTGAGTCTATAAATTATGCTTGAATTCATATTTGAGTGAGCAGACTAATTACTATGTTTGGTTTGCTGGTGAGGGAACATGATTTGTAATGGATCGGTAAGGGCCTCGGATCTTTGATTGCAACAAGAAATTAGTCATTGAGAGGAACCAATTGAAGTCATCTTTTGAGTCTAGGATAGTAGAAAGAGACACATAAATATTTTAAATAGTCTTGGCATGGGTCTAAACTTGAGGAAAGATGTATATAGCTCATATTTTGGGTTCTAAGTGTTGGTATAACCATTATTTTTAGTGTGATGCTTGAGTAGGCTTGAAATTGTGTTACTTGCTTATGTGCTCAATTTTAGGCTGCTTGAGAACGAGCAAGAGTTTAAATGTGGGATAGTGATAAAGGGTTGCAAGTTTTGAGCGTGTTTGTGTATCATTTCTTGTGTGAGTTGCAGGAGTTCACACTGCTTTGAAGTGAAAATATGCTCATTACGTGTTCCTTATGTGTACGCATGAGTTTGCGCAAAAAAATCAAATAGGAGAAAATTGACGAAAAAGAGTTGAAAAGAAAAGTCCGGGACAATGAAGCGAGGTTCCCGTTGCTAGACTGGGATCGAAGCAGAAGAAAATAACAACTGGGAGCGGTTTGGGTCACGCGCCTGGACGCGCCCCCAACTTCTCCAATCCGGAATTGAAGAGGTCAAGTTCGCCCCATACAAGCACTAATGGATATAAATACACCCTAAAACGTCCTTTTGAAGGGTGGACACTACTTTGGCGAGCGAGAAGACTTTGGAGAGGTAAGAACACGTTTGGAGCAAGGGAAAAGGATTCAACTTCACGTGTTTTCCTCTTTCTTCCTATTTTTCCATTATTATGAATTTTAGTGTTGTAGTTTTACATACTAGCATGAGTAGCCAAATTCTTTTATCTAGGATTTTGATGGAATCTTTTGTAGGATAAATTCTTGTTACGTTTTTATATAATTGAGTCATTGTATTTCTCTACTTGTTCAACTATGTGCTTGTTTCATATTGAATGACCATCGATTGAGTATCTATTAATTATGTATTGCTTGGGAAAAATGGTACATATTTAGGGGGTTATTGAACAATGCCACTTCTAACGTAGTGAGGAATCAATATGGCAGATTTTAAGGTGAATTTAGGAATATCAAAGCTTTGACGTGGTCATAGTGAGTGGTAAGATAGTGTTAGCTAGCGTAGTACGAGAGAATATATCTAGTAAGCAGTTATAATTGCTTGGGAGAGAATTACCACATATAAAGTGTTCACGATCAACAAAGAATACATAGGTGAAATTATAGAAGACATAGCGGGAAGGATTTCGATAATTGGAGAAACCTTTCCTCCAACTTCATCCTCGTTAGTTGATAATTTTAAGTATTTATTAATTAGTTAGTTAGAAACAAAATCTCAATCTTTATAATTTAGAAAATTATTCAAACTTGTGTATACGGTCAAAATCGTATGCCCCCGATTTTGTAGGATCGAGAGGTCGCATCAAGGGCAGAAGTTCGATAAAGACCAAGCTCGGTCTCGAAGGTAGGATAAGAAGCTCGAATACCTAAGTGTCCGAGGAACATCGGAGCCAAGTAAGACCGATTCCAAGACAGTGCCTTTGTGAGTTTGTTATAGAAAGACAAGATTATCGCCACGTCCCCAAGATCATGGCGTACATTCCAGAATAGATTTGTACGAATTAGTGCAAATCTGTACTAGGTGGTTACACATCTATCCCAATAAGATTTTTTACTGTAAATAGAAATATACCTTATTTAAGGTTCCCCTCCTATATAAAGAGACCCCAATCATTTGTAAAGATCATCAATCATTGGCAAAGAATATACATCTTTACTTTTCTGCTCATCTCTCACAATTGTCCTTTAGCTTTATTATATTCTCTTTATTTATTTCTACTGTTCATCGAGGTCCTTCTCGAGGTCACTTAGGCTCGAGGAACGAGTCCTGTTCATATACTGGTTTGGTTTAACTTGCTTACTCAATTCATATACTTACTTTTCTTTACTAGTATTGGATTAAATCACATATCTTTAAAATCTCTCTATAAATTTAAATTATTACTCAGATTTTAGGGTAAATAGTTTGGCGCCCACCATGGGGGTAAAGATAATAGTGATTATTTCAGTACTGATTTTTGATAACACACGTTATTTTTCACACTTTTTCTTGTCAAAGATTCTTTGTTTTCAAGCTAAAACATGTCAAACTCAACAAACACACCAGTACATGGTAATGACGATTTCAGATTCCCTGGGGAAAATGATAATGCAGCAGCTTCAGGGGCCGGTGTACCACTGCTTAACCCTGGGGTAGTGCCAGATCCTTACCCAGTCGATATTGGTTCACACATTGCTCTAAACGCCAACTTAGGCACCGATGTCAGAGGAAGCGTACGCGTAGAGGTTCGACTTGGTGACCAAAGAACACATGGTCGAGGAGATGGGGAAGTCAACCTCCAAGTAATATTCGAAATGTTACAAGCTCAACAGTTTTCTATCGCTCAGCTGTAAAGTCAACAAAAGACTCCGAGCGTGGTGCGGTAAGAAACTACTCGCCATGCTGAACCAATACCGGAGAGGTCGAGAGATAATGGATCTGGGGATGACCTCACAATCATGAGAATGCTCGAAGAACTCACAAAAAGGACCGAGTCAGGAGAAACAAAGGATCAAGGATGATGATAAAAAGTTCGAGACATACAACTCGCGGGTCGACCAAATACCAGGAGCGCCTCTGATTTTGAAAGGGCTGGATTCCAAAAAGTTTGTGAAAAAACCTTTTCCCCCGAGCATGGCCTCGAAGCCTATTCAAAGAAGTTTCAAATGCCGGACATGCCTAAAGACAACGGGACCACCGACCCCAATGAGCATATCACTACATACACATGCGGTATAAAGGGAAACGACTTGGAGGACGATGAGATTGAGTCCGTTCTACTGAAATTTTTTAGGGAACCTTTGTCCAAAGGGGCGATGATTTGGTACCACAACCTTCCCCCGAGCTCTATAGATTCATACGCCATGTTGGCAGATTCATTTGTGAAGGCACATGATGGTGCTATAAAAGTCGCAACAAGGAAATCAGACGTCTTCAAAATTAAACAAAGGGACAACGAGATGTTAAGGGAGTTCGTATCCCGGTTTCAGATGGAACGAATGGAGTTACCACCCGTCTCTGATGATTGGGTTGTTCAAGCTTTCACTCAGGGGATAAATGAGCGGAGCTCGATAGCGCCACGATAGTTAAAATAAAACTTGATTGAGTACCCCGCCGTGACTTGGGAGGATGAGCATAACCGATATCAATCGAAGATTAGGATCGAGGATGATTAGTTGGGAGCCCCCTGGGGTTCGGTTTATCCGAGAAGATTGACAACAAAAGATTCGAGGGACGCAGACAGGGAACCAAGGTCAAACAAAGAACGGTATCAACCATATGACAAAGAGCGAAGAAACAGTTCGAGGCACAACGTACCTCGGAATGATTGATGAGTGGATCTAGGACATAATCCTCGGGGAATCATGAGTAAGTCTGGATTTGATAGGCATGCAGGACCGACAGAGGCACCTCGGTTATTGGAGTACAATTTCAGCATCGATGCCTCGAGTATTGTTTCAACCATTAGAAAGATTAGGGATACCAGGTGACCCAAACCCATATAGACTGACCCTTCTCAAAGGAATCCCAACTTGATGTGTAAGTATCACAGGACGCATGGGCGTATGACCGAGGATTTCAGACAATTAAGAGATGAGGTAGCCCGATTGTTCAACGAGGGGAATCTTCGGGATTTTCTCAGCGACAGAGCCAAGAACCATTTCAGGGAAAGAGATGCCAATAGGAAGAATGAATCAGAGGAGCCTCAACATGTTATCCATATGATCATCGCGGAGTCGACGTCATGCAGGAACCCGTGTTCTAACGCACTAAAGTGTCAATTACAAGGGAGAAACGGACTCGAGACTACGTGCCCGAACGCACCCTTACATTCAATGAAGAAGACACCGAGGGCCTCTCTCAGCCGCAAAATGATGCACTGGTAATTTCTATTCTGTTAAATAAATTTCAAGTTAAACGTATTATTGTGGATCCAGGTAGCTCGGCGAACATAATCAAGTCGAGGGTCGTGGAGCAGCTCGGGTTGCTAGATCAAATCATACATGCATCTCGAGTCTTGAATGGCTTAAACATGTCAAGCGAAACGACGAAGGGAGAAATAATCCTCCCAGTGAACGTGGCCGGGACTATAAAGGACACAAAATTTCATGTCATCGAAGGTGACATGAGGTACAATGCATTACTTGGAAGGCCGTGGATCCATAGCATGAGGGCAGTGTCATCGAACCTTCACCAAAAGATGAAGTTTCCAACAAAAGATGGGGTGAAGACAGTATATGGAGAGCAACACGCAACAAAGTAGATGTTTGCAGTTCATGATTTGAGACTGGCATCGGCCCCCTCTACCTCAGAGAATTCAAACATCAAGGACAAGCAGGTGGCTAAGTAGCAATCACAGTCCACATCCTCGATTGGATTCGAGGAACAAGTAACCGAGGACGAAGAAGAGGACTTCCTCACCCTCAAGCTTTCGTCTCCCCCGACGAATCAGACGCGACGAAGTCCACGGTCGAGGAACTAGAGCAGGTGATATTGATTGAGCATCTACCAGAACGGAAGGTATACCTGGGAATGGGATTAACCCCCAAACTCAGGAAAAAACTCATTCAATTCCTTATCGATAACATAGATTTTTTTGCTTGGTCCCACTTATATATGACAGGGATCCCACCGGAGATAACAACCCACCTCGGTATTGTTTTAAAACCACATACGGGTAGTGTCATTAGACAATCCATCAAAACTTCTAGATTAACTAATAATGAGGCCGAGTATGAGGCCATGACTACAGGTCTCGAACTAGCCAAAAGCCTGGGAATGGAGGTCATCGAGGACAAATGTGACTCTCTTTTGGTGGTAAACCAAGTAAACAAAAGCTTCGAAGTTCGAGAAGATAGAATGCAAAGGTATTTGGACAAACTGCAAGTAACATTGCACCGCTTCAAAGAATGGACACTGGACCATATACCTCGAGAGAAGAACAGTGAGGCCGATGCACTTGCGAACTTGGGGTCATCGATCGAGGAAGATGATATTGTCCCGGGGACTGTTGTCCAATTGTCGAGGTCCGTGGCCGAGGAAGGCCATGTTGAGATTAATTCTACAAGTTTGACGTGGTATTGGAGGAACAAATATGTTGAGTATTTGAAGCACGAAAATCTCCCCTTGGACCCTAAGGAGTCGAGGGCCCTGCGGGCCAAAGCAGCACGATTCATGCTAGACGAAAACAAGACATTGTATAGGAGAAACTTCGATGAACCGCTAGCAGTATGATTAGGATCAGGGGACACCGACTATGTATTGCGAGAACTCCACGAAGGCACTTGTGGGAGCCACTTTGGCGCCGACTCTCTAGTTCGCAAAGTAATTAGTGCTGGATATTACTGGGATATCACGGAAAGAGATACCAAGGAGTTCGTTCGAAGGTGTGACAAATTCCAAAGGCTTGCACCAATGATCCATCAGCTCGGTGAACAACTCTACTCGGTCCTATCCCCGTGTCCGTTCATGAAATGGAGGATGGACATCGTCGGCCCCTTATCAACGACACCAGGTAAAGCTAAGTTCATTTTGTTTATGACTTACTACTTTTCAAAATGGGTAGAAGCACAAGCCTTCGAGAAAGTAAGAGAGAAAGAAGTCATCGACTTCATATGGGACCACATCGTGTGCCGGTTCGGGATACCCACCGAAATAGTATGTGACAATGGGAAGCGGTTTATCAGCAACAAAGTGACAAAGTTCTTCGAACATCACAAAATCAAAAGGATTCTATCAACGCCCTATCACCCGAGCGCACATGGCCAGGCCGAGTCCACAAACAAAACTATCATTCAAAACTTGAAGAAGAGATTGAATGATGCTAAAGGGAAATGGAGAGAAGTATTGCCCGAGGTACTGTGGGCATATCGAACAACGATGAAATCAAGCATGGGGGAAACCTCGTTCTCTTTGGTGTATGGATCTGAAGCGTTGATTCCGGTCAAGGTCTGGGAACCTAGTGTCAGGTTTCAACATACTATCGAGGATTCGAACCACGAGGCTATGAACACTTGTCTCAAACTACTAGATGAAAAACGTGAAGCCGCACTTGTTAGAATGACCGCACAAAAGCAAAGGATCGATAGGTATTATAACAGAAGGGCAAACCTTCGCCATTTCAGAGTCGGGGACTTAGTTCTAAGGAAAGTCACCCTCAATACTCAAGACCCAAATGAAGGAAAGCTAGACCCTAATTGGGAAGGACCATACCGAGTCATCAAAGTCATGGGGAAGGGATCTTACAAACTTAGCACAATGGAAGGCGAACAACTACCAAACAATTGGAACGTATCACTACTCAAACGATATTATTTCTAAGGTATGACCTTATCCTTTTTCCATTTATATTTAAGACTAACTCCTTGCAGGTGTTCGATCGAAGACGTCGAGGTATCCTTCAACTCTAAGACCTTAGGTTTTAAAGCATGCGTTGCACTCTTTTTCCCTTAGATCTGGTTTTATCCCAAACAGGTTTTTATGGCAAGGGTTTTAACGAGGCAACAATTATGTGCTACCTAAGGGGAATTCAAAAAGTATCCAAGGCTTCTTTCCAATAAACCTCGAATACTGGGGGGCATCACCCCTCGGGGACTGGAAATTTTGAGGAAAATACTTCACGCATAAGGACTCGATAAGAAAACGTTGTAACAAGACAAACGGTCAAAGGAACCGTGTCCATATAGGATTATCGAGCCTCGAAGGAAAAACATGTATACATGTACGAGTTATTGAAAGAAGCATCTTTTCTATTAAACATCTCATGTCTTGAAGAAATTTGTTGCTCCATACTTACGATTATATATGGAAAAAGTCTCAAAAGCCAAAATACGAGTACATTGCAACTACTCGGGGACTATCGTCGATAGTAAAAAATGTTCGAACTATGAAAACTTAAACTCATAAGACCTCAAAGAGGCATACCTCGATGTAAAGACCAAGGCCATACCACTCGGGGACTAACACTTCAAATAAGTTCGAAATATCATCGGGAAACATGTTCAAAAGACATACCCGAAGGCTACGGCCACATAAAAGGCTACGACCACGTTAAAGACTACGGTCACATAAAAATGCCACATCCAAAATAACGCGGCTTGGAGACGTCTGACTTCCGCCATAATCTAAGGCCTTCGAACACTTCGAAAAAACTGGTTAAATCAGGCTTCCCTTGGCAAAAGTAAATGATAAGGGGCTTCGATAAAATCAACCCTCGAATAATTTTAAGGCTTCGATAACATCAGCTTTCGAAAAAACCTCAAGAGTTATTCAATTATGCTTACACAAACAAATTACAAATAAGGTTCCGATCAGCCGAACCATCAAAAAACCCAACGGGAACAAAAAACACATGCTAAGGCTAAGAAAAATTCTCACTAAGTCTTTTAGCCAAAAAGAGGGAAATATTATAGCCGCCTTAGAGGCCAAATTGGCCCGACCTAAAAGAGCCTAAGGGCCAAAACATATAGGGTTCGAGATCTTGATCTCACTCAACTCGGACTCAAGAGTCCCATCATCCCGAGCTCGCGTCAAATCAACTTAAGCTTGGCTCGACGATTAACAAAAAACCTTAAGAGGTATTCTATTATAAAGATCTCTTGTTAATCGATTGAAATACTAAAGGCTTATTATATTCTGAATCCAAGACAATATTCGAACTAATCATAAGAGTTATAACATCAAATGTTTTCACAAATGAAGACGAAATGGAATTCAACACAAATCGAAGATGAAGCAAAGAGATCCTTTATATTTATAAGAGATGTTTACAAAAGATGTTTACGAAGGGCCCTTACACAAAAATACAAAAACAAAACTAAGGAACCTAATCTACTTCGGGGTCACATCCTTGGGAGATGCATCTCCGGGAGCCGCGTCTTCAGGTACATCCTCTTCGGGGACTTTATCTTCATCTTCCCCGATCTCGGAGCCACTAGCGGTACCCTCGTCACCGGAGAGCAAAGCAACAACCTCTTCCTCCAAAGTTCTTGCTTTTTCAATATCAACTGAGAGGTCAAAGCCACGAGCGTGCACCTCCTCGAGAGTTTTTCTCCAGGACTGTTGATCGACTCTCACCCTCGCTACTATTTAGAGTAGGAAGTCAATGGTCGTGCAGCTTTTACCTGAAAGGTAGGGATCGAATCCTCAGGGAGTCAACAATTGGAGTGAGTGTCTATGTGAACTAGTAGAGCCTCGTGTTTCTAATTGCACTTCTCATGATAGGGTGTTTTGAGCTATATTAAGTAATAGGCTACTGTTAAATGCTACTTGATCAACTACTTTGTTTTGATGTTGTTTTCTTATAAGGATAAAGGAACTAAGGTCGCGACTTTCACCTAGGCGGATACTTAATGGATTTTAGTGTTCTAAGGTAAGGATGTTGATTAGGGATACAACTATAACCAATGCACGGATGTGCCCACTCTATACCTCTCGGTAGTTTGAGTGGCTTTGCCCTAATTGCCTCTCTCGAGGCCAATTGGGTGTCAATTAATCAAGAAATTAAGGTGAAAGTAGGGTATTACTCTCTCGAGGTTTAACCCGTTAATTAGGGCTCAAGTAGGGTTTTACCATTTCTGGGTTCAACCCAATTGATTGGGACTACCAATCTCTTGATAATGCCCTAATTCCTTGTTAGGCTAATTTTCTAGACTCAAATCCTCTTTCTCAAGAAGGACCCAAGTCATGGAAAGGTTAATTAGTGTTTGCAACCACTAATTGTAGCAATAAGAACCCTAAATTAGCCCAAATAGCAAACACCCATAAACATCCAAACCCTAATTTTAGAAACCTATCAAATACCCACTCTAGGGTTGAGCCACAACCCTAGCTAATGAGTCTAGCTACTCATAATCAAAGATAAATTCAATGAAAGAGATGAAATAGAACCCATATTAATGATTCTTAACAAGAAACTCAAGGGTTCAATGTTAATAATGCAAGAAATAAGCTAAAAAGATGAAAAACTAGCTATTCACGTGCTCTTCCATTCAGAAAATTTGAAGATTACCAAGATAACCTAATTTTTTTATAAAATAAGCTATTTATACTCAGCCGAAAAATCTGGACAAAAATGCCCCTGCGGGGCTACCGCGGACCGCACAAAATCGCCGCGGTTCGCGGTGGATAACTGAAGCTATGACCTGAGTCTCTGAAGGTTCTCTACCGCGGATCGCGGTAAATGGACCGCGGCCGCGGTGAGTATGGTCCTTGAATCACTCTTCTCTGAACCTCTGGACCCCGGACTGCGGTAATTGGACTGCGGCCGCGGTGGAATGTGGCTTTGAATGAGGGTCTCAGAGTCTTACCACCGCGGTCCGCGAAGATTGGACCGCGGCCGCGGTGGCTTCCTGCTGGGAATGCCCCTCTGAATCTCACCACCACGGTCCGCGAAGAATGGACCGCGACCACGGTGGGATATGCTGCCTGAATGCTTCTATGAAGTTTACCACCGCGGTCCGCGGAGAATGGACCGCGACCGCGGTGGGCATTTGCCTTGGTCACTTTTGTTGTTCTTGGTACTTGTGCCAGATTCACTCCTGTTTTGAGCATATTCTTGACTGAATGTCATCATTTCTGGTTCAATCCTGCAACAAGCACAACATATAAGCTTTCGGGGCTACTTTGTGTATAAATATAACCAAAACCTAAGCATAAAAGGGCGGAAAACAAGGTAAAAATCCTAGTTATCAACTCCCCCAAACTTAAGCCTTTGCTTGTCCTCAAGCAGACAAAATAAGCCCCACCCCTATGATTTATTCCAAGAAATTTCAGCTGTCCTAAAGTAACCTCAATTAGCATCAATTGGGACTAACAATAGCCCTCAATTCAAATGAATCATTAACAATGTTTGCACCTTTTAAAACCATGGTTTCAAGTGCGATACAAGAGCTTCAAGAGTTGATATGATTCATCAATGAAACTCTAACTACCACATTGGTCAGTGTGGATCCCAGACTCATACTCTGCGACTCTCCCTAAGCACCTCACTTTTAGAATAGTAACGCTCAGAACGAGGAATATGGCAATTCGCTCATCTCTCATCAAGGAAAAAGTATCAAGCCCGACTCAAAGTACTATATGCTTGCCCCTTATGTAAATCACCACTAATATAAGTTTCATTCGACTCGAGATCATACAGGGCTTTTGTGGACACTTAATGAAGGCTTTTGGTCAAGGGTAGGAAGTATTTGGTCAGAGTGGACTCTATTTTTTCTTAAGCACTTCATTTTTGTTCTCATATTCTTTTGACTCTTTGAGTCATTTTATCACTTTTGTAGGTTTGGAGAGACGTACTGTCACACCTTTTTGTTTATTCAAGACACTGTTCTCCTTTTTAGGCATTCCACACCTTTTGTCACAATTCTTTCATCAATTCCCTTTATTTCTTCTATTTGCTCTTTTTTTTTGCCTTCCCTTTTTCTTTCTTTTGTGCCTTCTTTTTCACTTTTGTTGCATCACTCATCTCTCCCCCAAACTTATGCTTTTTACCTAGTGCTAAGGAAGACCGGGTGCCAAGATAGGGTAAAATTGGGCAAAGGCTTGTAGCATGGTTTTCGAAAGACAGGGCTTAACCATGGGATCAATGGCAAATGTGTTAGGCCCAAGTGAAGCTTTTCTTGAGGCACCTTTTATTCACTAACTAGAAAAACGAAAAAAAAGAAGAAAAACAAAAACAAAAAGGGAAAACAGACTCAAATCCTTAAGAAGGTTTTCACACCATCCATCCTTGGGAAGAGCCACCCGGTTCACACAAATTCCTCCTTTGGAAAGAACCGTGGCATTAAGAAAACCAAAGGCTTATTGCACGCGCGAAATTCAAAACAAGAAGCTATGAAAGAAAAATAAAAAGCTATAAAACGGAAAAGTGCATAAAGTAACATGCGTGGGATAGAATGAATATGTACATAAGGGGAATTAGTCGAATATACATAAAGGGATGAATATATACAATAAAAAGTAACTTTGTACATACCAAAAAGTAAAAAGTCATAAAAGTACTGGAATAGTAAACTTATTTACATGCCAAAATAGAAAATAAAGCATAACAAAAGTAAAATCGTATGAATTATACAACCCATAACATCCAATCAAAAATACATATAGGGCCACTCCCCCAAGTAAAAGTTAGCATTGTCCTCAATGCTATATAACCAAAGGTAGCTCAACAAAAAGTATGGGAGAGAGATAGAGAGTAAAGAAAACTCCCTATTGGCCCTCGGCCTGTGGTGGTCCCTGTGACTGTGACTGAGATGGAGTTGGGTATGCCTGTGGCTGTGACTGAGATAGAGCTGGGTCTGCCGGTGCCTGTGGTGGTCTTCCAGTGGTCTGTGCCTCCTGGCCCCGGGGCTGAGTTTGCTCCGTAGCCTGAGTCTGTACTGGACGGTTTGCCAGAACTAGTCGAATGCCCTCTGTGCGGGGCAAGACCCTCCTCCTCTTTGCTGGCCTATCGGGCTCTACCTCCTGCTCTGGCTTCTGCCCTGACCGGGATAAAGGATCCTGGAGTAGCAAGTCTAGCGGGATCTGATCCCCCTCCAGCTTCTCCACCTCTTTTCGCAGCTCTGCCACTGACTCATTTGAAGCACGGGTGTGCCTCAGCTTCCTTGTCTCCTTTGCTAGCTTCTTCAATGCAGTCCCATGTGCTCCCACGACATCCAAAATCTTCTTCTGGTTTTCCAGAATTTCCTTTAGCGCGTCCGTAACGGACTGGGGTACATGTGGTGGTGGAGGAGGGGCTGGGGTTGCCACTGACGTAGAAATTACAGACAACTTTGAAGTCGCTGCCTGCATCCAGTTATTGATGCTGGTCAGTGTCTGATTAAGCCCGTGGGCTGTCATAGGATAAGCCCTGGATGAAGGAATGGCTGGACCGGCTGAGGTAGATGGGCCTGGTGCATCCTCTGGAATGTCTAATTGAGGCTTAGATGACTCCACCACCACCGCTGGCTCTTCAGACTGGCCAGTGGAGGCAACTGATTTACCCTTGAACTTCCTTTTGGGGTTGTACTCATCTAGAAAATCATACCAAGAGAAGTCCGCTTTGGGCTTGAATTTTGTATCAAAGCGCTTCTTGTCCACCCCCTGGTCCTCAAAATACATGGTAAAGAAGTTCGGAAAAGGGTAAGATTTATCACCTTCGTTTACCACTCTATTGATGACGTTGGACATGATATTCCAAACATTGATCGGGAACCCAACCATGATGGAAGCAATGAGCACAACTCGATTGAGGGGCATGGTGTTCTCATGAAACGTTGGGTCCAACCTGTTGCACACGAAGGTTGCCCATCCCTTGGCTTCAAAGCCCAGGGTCTTCCGGTAGATAGTCTTTCCAGCTGGTAACCACTCAGGAGTCTTCCCAGGCCCGGCTAAGTTCAAAGACAGCCAATTTCGGGCTGCATCCTTCTCTGCTAGCTTCTCCTGATATAGGGAGTCATCCACATTGTCCATTTCTAGATAATTGTTCAGTGCCTCACCATCAAAGGGTATCGTGAGATTCCGCACCATCGAAGCCTTGGAGTCTTTTTGCATAAATGACAAGTTAGTGTAGAACTCCTTGACTAGGTGCTCATTGGCATCCGGAAGGTAAGCAGAAAAATAGTCCCAGCCTTTTCTTTCTAAGAATTGCCTCTTCACCTCTGGGTGGTGGGGCAACAAGTCCTTGATTGTGAACTTGCGCTCCAAAATGAGTGATCTTGAGCCCCAAAAATCCCGGAACTGATGGAAAGCCGCTTCACTTATAAATCTGTTCTGCCATGCATCTGGGTTCCTTGTACGTTCTACCCCCTCAACTTGGGGTTCACCCCCTTCATCATCACCATAATGCTCCCCTGATAAGGAAGCTGTAGGTGAGGTAGAATCAGTGTGGCCACTCTCGGAGATTGAGCCCTCAGCTGACTCAAAGTGTGTAGGTGCTTGGATAGGGGGAGAGTCTGATGGTTCATTGGTTAGCCGAAATCTTTCCGGGAAGTCTTCGACGTACTCCGGTAAAGATTCTGACGAGGCTTCGGAGGGGACATAATCACTGTCCGAGTGGGAAGCAACTTTCTCTAATGTCCGTATAGCTTTCCTTGTTCTTTTTATTCCTTCCCGGACTTTCAGATCAAGCTTTATCATTTTCTTGCCTCTCCCCCGGATGATTCACCCTTGCACGTTGGTTTACGACCTCCGCCTCTTGATAAAACCATTGTCTGCAATATTGACACATTTAAACATGGTTAGTACCCAAAGAGAAGTTGCATAGACATTAACAGACAAAACTTAGAAGCAGAACAGTTGCAGAACAGCCACCGCGGACCGCGGTGGAGGACCCCATACCGACGTACTCTCTGAAACTTAGCACCGCGGACCGCGAAGAATTGACCGCGTACCGCGGTCATCATTTGCAGGATGCAAAGGCTAAACACCGCGGTCCGCGGTCAGACTAATAAGCTAGGGCTTTCACATTTTCCATTTTCATGCTCAATTGTTCATTTAGTTAATCCCTACATGTTTAATCAGTGCAATTGGATTCCATGGGTCTAACATGATCATTTTGAACTAACCCTAACATGGTTAAAAGCCTAGCAAAGAAAAATTATGAAAAATAGAAGAAAAATCTACCAATTACTGAAGAAAATAAAGAAATTAGGAAGTTAATTAATCACACTTACACTTACTAGATGCTTGGATGAGGATTTGGTGAAGTGAAATGCAATTCAGAGATAAGACAAGTGAGACACAGTCAAAGGATGCTCTGAGAAGTGAAAGTGCGTAAAGTATAAACTGAAGCCCTAAAGGTCTATTTATAGAAGGGGGGCTGGGGTCCACACACTTAACCAGCGCGGACCGCAAAAAATCGACTGCGGTCCACGGTTATAACTGTTGCTGAGCTTGTGAGGAGGACCCACCGCGGACTGCGAAAAGCCGATCGTGGTCACGGTGAGGTAGATTCAGAGAGACCCCATTTCAGTAACTGGGCTCAAAGGCTATAGTACCTTCTCAAAGGCTATAGTACCTTCTCAATAAGCCCCAAAGGCTATAGTACCTTCTCAATAAGCTCGTCCTGTTCTTGGAAAGCCTTCGCCAACTCGGCTCGGAGATCGCTGATTTCCCCTTTTTTTTATGCAAAGAGCCTTAAGGTTGTTTCTCTCTACCACGAGCTTCTTGAGTTCGGATTTGTATCGGGCAAGCTCGACCCAAGATTTGGAAAACGCTTGTTGGTGAAGCTGTCACGACCCGAATTTACCCTCTGAACGGTCTCGTGACGACACCTAGTCTCTGCGATTAGGTAAGCCTAAATTGCGAAAAAATAAGACAAATACTAACAAAAACAATAAAGATGAAGTAATACTATAAAATTTAGCCGCTCGACATCTACAACTCTTATTTTCCCAAAACCCGGAATGTCACAAATCACAAGCTTTATACGACTATAGCTCTATACAACGGAACAAAGAAAATGTGTATATGTATATCTCTTAAGTCTGTAATATAGTAGATGGGGACACGTGGGATTCTGCGGACACTGCAGAATTACCTCGCGGTCTCCTATCAGCTGATGTAGTACTTCTAGCCAAAACGCTGTGTACTGGTACCTGGATCTGCACATGGGGAAAACATGCGTAGGAAAGGGCGTGAGTACTCCACATTCGGTACTCCGTAAGTGCCAAGACGAGGTCAGGTTAAGGCTCTACTGAGTTTGAAAAATAAGACAGTTATAAGTTTGAACAGCGACATATAAATAGCTAAAATAAGCATAATTTAAAGGAAAACTGAAAGAAATAATAAATAAAAGCCCTCGGCTCAGCACAACATATATCTCAACAGCAAATATGCAATTCAGTACAGGGGAAAATCTCCCGGATCTCAGTCCGTAGTCCCAATTTAAATATGCTATGCAGTACAGGGGGAAAGCTCCGGATCTCAGTCTGTAGTCCCAATTTAAATATGCAATGCAGTACAGGGGGAAAGCTCCCGGATCTCGGTCCGTAGTCCCAATTTAAATATGAGATGTAGAATCCTATCAGATACAACTTAATTAAACAATTCAAGAAAACAATACGCAAGAATAAGGTAAAACTACCTAAGCATGGAGCAAATAGTAGCAAGTACGGGAAATTCAAGTGGTAACAGATAGGCATGCTTATTTATACGCTAACTAATCAGTTATAACATGAAGCAGTAATGTAGGAATGAAATGAGTTATGTCATGGAAGTAAAAGCGGGAATTTAGCAACTATGACCCGTGTGCGCACTCGTCACCTCACGTACACGGCGTCCACATAGTAAAATCAGTATAAAATGCCTAAGGGAAATCCCCAACACAGAGTTAGGCAAGACGCTTACCTTGACTGTGATGTGCCGGAGAATTTCGGCACATTTAATACCATAGTGCTTAAATTATGGCTCGTATCAAGAGCATTTAATCTTATTAATTATACAATTTTGGTATTTTGCAGTACACAAGGTGTAAACACTCAAGACCATGCAAAATAGAGCTAAAGAAGAGAAAAAAGGAGGAAAATGGCCGAATGCGATCGCATATGCAACATGCGAATCGCATTTCGAGCCTAGAGATCGCATATCGCAACAGAAAGTTGAGTCAAATTTAAGGAGTGAAATGCAGTCAAATATGCGACCGCATATCTCAAATGCAAACCGCATTTCAATCGCATCTCCATCTGATGCCTGAAGCCACACTGCAAATGCGACGCATGAATGCGATCGCATATCACCAATGCGGACCGCATCTCTCGAATGCGATGAATCTCTGGGACCTTGGGTTTTGATATGCGATGAAGAAAGTGAAGATGCGAATCGCATCCCTGTTATGCGACAGGAATGCGATCGCATATCAGCCCGACAGGGGTGTTTTTGTCTGTTTTTCACCCAAATTTCCTACCCACTATAAAAGGATTTATCTTGGCATCTCTTTGATATACACATATATACATAGACGATATAGATATATAGATCTTTGGACATATCTTGAGCTTTGTAAATATATTTTGAGTAGAGAAGAACAAGTTTTGAAGCTAGGGATTTGCACACACACTTGGGTCTTGAAGATTTCACCATTGTGGTTAAGGATTTCTTACCCATTTATGTTTATTTCTTCATTT
>ML245466.1:5372-46618 GCA_005239495.1 Nicotiana undulata
AAAACCCCCCCCCCCCCCCCCCGAGGGCGGCTCCCAAACTGAATCCTAAAAAGTTCTGCATGCTCCTGATTCCTAAGTACAATGGAACGACCGACCCAAATGAGCATGTCACCTCTTACACATGTGCAATTAAAGGGAATGATCTAGAGGATGACGAGATTGAATCTGTCTTACTAAAGAAATTCGGGGAGACCCTGCCAAAGGGAGCTATGATATGGTACCACAATTTACCATCTAATTCTTTGATTCATTTGCTATACTTGTAGATTCTTTTGTAAAGGCGCACGCCGGAGCCATCAAGGTCGAAATTAGGAAGTTGGGCCTTTTCAAAGTAACGAAGAAGGGCAAGGAAATGCTCAGAGAGTTCGGCTCTCGACACTAAATGGAATGAATGGATCTACCACCGATCGCCGGGTTGTTTAAGCTTTCACCCAAGGACTCAATGTACAAAGCTCAGTGGCTTCGCAGCAGTTGAAACAGAAATTGATAGAATACCCGGTTGTTACTTGGGTCGATATGCATAATCGGTATCAATCGAAGGTCAGAGTCTAGGACGACCAGCTTTGGGTTCCTTCGGGGTCCGTTTAGCCTATCAGGCCCATTGACAGAATCAAGAGGAACATTGATTGAGAACCAAGGTTCAACAGGAATCGATACCAGTAGTATAATGGAGATCGTAGGAGCAGCGGATCTGGGCGAAACCCTGTACGAAGTGGAAGGAGGAATGGCTAAGACCAGAGATATCGAGAGATCATGAGCAAGAATGGATTCGACAGGCCTATCAGACCTAAAGAAGCACCACAACTGTCAGAACATAACTTCAATGTTGATGCAGCCGCCATCGTATCAGCTATGGGACGCATCAAAGATAGTAAATGGCCTCGACCTTTGCAAACCGATCCAGCCAAGAGAAATAGCAACCAAATGTGCAAATATCATGTCACCCATGGCCACAAAACGGAAGATTGTCGAAAGTTGAGAGAAGAAGTAGCCCGATTATTCAATGACGGGCACTTCGGGAGTTTCTGAGTGATCGAGCCAAGAATTATTTCAGAAACAGGGATTCCAACAAACAAAACGAGCAAGAAGAAACTCAACACGTCATTCATATATTTATCAGAGGGGTCGATGTTCCCCAAGGGCCGATGTTAAAATGCTCCAAGGTGTCGATCACGAGGGAGAAACAAACTCGGGACTACGTACCAGAAGGAACCTTGTCTTTCAATGACAAGGACGCAGAAGGAATCATGCATCCCCATAACGATGCACTGGTAATATTTGTGCTCATGAATAAAACTCGAGTTAAACGTGTGTTAATTGATCCAGGTAGTTTGACGAACATCATTTGATCAAGGGTCGTAGAACAGCTCGGCATATAGGATCAAAACGTGCCCGCGTCTCGAGTGCTAAACGAATTCAAAATGGCTAGTGAAACTACTATGGGGGGAAATAACTTTGCCAGTAAACGCAGTCGGGACCATTCGGGAGACCAAGTTTTATGTTATGAGATATAACGCCCTGTTCGGGAGACCATGGATCCACAACATATGGGTTGTGCCCTCGACCCTTCACCGGGTTTTAAAATTCCCAGCACTAGAGGGAATCAAAACAATCTACGAGGAGCAACCCGCCGCAAAGGAAATGTTTGACGTTGATGAAGTGATTCCAATATAGACACTTTCATCGACAAAGGGGTCATATTTGAAAGAAAAATAGGAAGCCAAATAGCAACCAGAGACGCCGACCTCGACCCAACTAGAGAAGCAAAGGACTGACGAAGACGATGATTATGGGGTCCCTCGATCCTTCATAGTCCCCGATGACTCTAACTCTACTAAATTAACGGTTGAAGAGCTGGAGCAGGTCATACTGATCGAACATCGCTCGACTAATGGTATACCTGGGCACGGGGTTAACTCTGAGCTTAGGGAAAAACTCATTCAATTTCTTATAGCTAACATGGATTGTGTAACGACCCGACTAGTAGTTTTGAGAGATAGAGCCTCGATCCCTTAATAACTTCTTTCCCCAAATTTTTTTCTGCTATTGGGATTTACCGGAGTGAATGGTGGTGAAATTGGGAGTGTTTTAGGACACTTAGTCCCTAAATGTGAGCTTAAGTCATAGAATTTGGACGGTAGTCAAAACTGTGTGAAGACGGTTGCAGAATGGAATTTCGTTGATTCTGTTAGCTCTGTTGAGTGATTTTGTGGTTAGGATCGTTTCTAGAATGTGTATTGGAGGTTCGTGGTAGATTTAGGCTTGAATTGGCGAAAATTTAATTTTGGAAATTTTGGTCGGCAGTGAAATTTTTTGATATCGAGCCTTGAATGGAATTCCAAAAGTGGCTATAGGTTCGTAGTGTCATTTGTGACCTGTGTGTGAAATTTGAATTCATTGAGACAAAGTTTGATATGTTTCGGCGTCGTTTGTAGAATTTGGAATATTCAAAGTTTCTTAGGCTTGAATCCGTGCTCAATTCATGTTTTTGATGTTGTTCGATGTTTTTTGAAGGCTCGACTAAGTTTGTATGTTATTATAGGATTGGTTGGTATGTTTGGTTGAGGCCCCGCGGTCCTCGGGTGTGTTTCAGGTGCTTAACGGATTGAAATTTGGACTTAGGAAAATTTTGAGATTTGCTGGTTCTTGTGTTACGCACATGCAGAAAGGAGGCCGCATGTGCGGACTCGCACGTGCGCAGGGTCCTCCTAGATGCGGAGATGGGCCTGGTCTTCAAGGGTCGCTGGTGCAGTGGAAGGACCGCAAGAGCAGGTTCGCAGGTGCGGCCCAGTGCTCGCAGATGCGGTCCTAGCTCAGTTAAGTGGATTTCGTACCTGCGATTGGTTGTCCACAGGTGCGGTCCTGGGTCCGCAGATACGGAAATCACTGGGCTGAATATGGCTGAATCGTGGCAATTGTTCATTTCACCCAAATTCGATTTTTGAGCTCGAAGAAGACGATTTTTGAGGGTTTTGAAGACGAAGACAATGGGTAACGATTCCTAATCCTATTTCGTTCATATATCATCATTCTATTGTATTTTTCTTCATTTAATCAAGGAATTTGAGTGAGAAATGGGGAAAAAAATTCCCTAATACACTTCTGAGTTTTGATCGAGTTTTAGCCGTCGGATTTAGATAATTTTTGGACGAGTGGTCTCGTGAGTGAATGAGTGTTCTAAATTGGTAACTTTTACCCGATTTCGAGTCGTGGGCTCGGGGAGACATTTTTGGCGTTTTTCCTATTTTAATGCTTTAGCTTCGAATTCATTAGCTAAATTAGTTGCTTGTAGTTATATTTACATTATACAATTGGTTTGATTAGATTTCGGATATTCAGAGTCGGATACTCGTGGAAAGAGCATGATTTTGGATTGATTTGAGTGGTTCGAGGTAAGTAGTTTGCCTAACCTTGTGTGGGGGAACTTCCCCTTAGGATGTTTTGTACTGATTGATGTGCAAACACCGTGTATGTGAGGTGACGAGTGTCGCGCCCCCTTTTTTTTCTTCACGGAGTCGGGTTTCGACATTTTTTTGGGACAACTCCCTTCCTTTTGGGATGGGGTATGGGATTTGAAGAGTCGTCACCTAACCGATTAAGGTGCGTTAGGGCACCTGGAGCAGTTAACTCATGAAACTAGTTTGCATCACCAGAGATCGGGTAAGGGCTCGAAATTACCTTGAGGGTAAGGTGTAAGGCACCCCTCGAGATCCACAACGGTGTGTCCCGACCGAACTTAATTAAGCGAATTAGTCTTAAAGGAAAATAAAGCAATTTAGACAAATGTGCATTATTTCAAGAAAGATTAAAGAGGTCTTAGGTTTTTTTAGCCTATAGGATCATTTCCATGCAATACTTGGTAACTTTCCCCAAGTTGGGGTGCTACACATAATATTAGCGCACGGGTCATCATCTCCTCTACTACCCAATTACTATCTTTCAGTTGTTAACTAAGAGTTCTAGTAGCTTCTAACTCGTGCCTTATGCGTGCACTACCCGTCCCTTACCTATGGTCCTGGAGGTGTTTAGGACCTCTATTTAGGATGGTTCTAGACCGACCTATGTTGCTTAAAATGGGAAAAAGCTAGGCGACAAATAAAATTCAGATAAGACTATCATATAAGGAGCAAATAATGGCTCATATTAACCTCTACAAGTAGATAACAAATGCACGTAATTAAATCAGACAACTTTATTGATTTAGGATCCTATAGACAGGATATCTAGTTGAGCATAAAAGAATGTAAGACAACAGTTTTATTAAGGCGAGCAGCGGTACCTATCAGTTTGCCTACTGATTTTGGTCCTTGAATCTAGGTATTTTTCAAGTAGCAAGATTTAAAACTTTTAAGCCTAGAATTATTAACAACCCTATAGGTTTTCCTAAGTGATAACTAGAACAAAATCCTATAAGCATTGTATCTACAATTGTTAATTAGAGACCCATAACATGATTTCTAAGCGCGTTACTGATTTTAACTCGTAAAGACAAATTTTATCTCTTTAGGTCCTATAGGCATGCTTTCTAATTTTCAGAATTAATTAACCCATATAGACATGATTTCTAAGTGTTGAAACCGATTAAAACATGATTTCTAAGTTTACCAACTGGTTTTACCCTATAGGCATGATATCTAAGTTGAATGCTGATTTTTATTTATTAGGCATGAAATCTATTAATCACATGTGGGCAAATTTTTTTTAAAACATATTACCAAGAAAGTTTATTAATTCACACAAATAATGATCCTATATACATGATCACTAATGCACGTTGAGATTGGAAATGTGCGCAGATTGTTGTTCTTGTTTCTTTAGTACCTTTAGTCCTATGAACATGGATTCTAATGCAGAATTAACAAACGACCTATGGGAAGTCTTTGTAGTATGCCAAAATATGAAAATTCAGAGTCACAAACAGTCAGGCAAAAACATCCTATAGGCAGGATTTCTAAACGAGCAGTAGCATTCATATAATCAATACAATAGACCTATAGGCAGGATTTCTACCCGAGTTTATAAACAAAGATATAGAAACCCCTTACCCCCCCCCCCAGATTTTACTAATAACCCCCGATCTATTTATTACAGAGATTATTACATTATTACAGCCCAATAATGAATAAATTACATAGCAATACTGTAACGACCCGGCCGAGTGTTTCGTGACATTTGCCCCGTTTCATCTGTTTCAGCTTCTTCATATATTATTTAGCCTATTTATGTTGTATTGGTCCGGTTGGTTCGGGTTCGGAGTTCTCGTGGTGAGAATTAAGACACTTAGTCTCTTAAATTGGCTTAATAGTTGGAAAAGTCAACTGGGAGTTGACTTATTAGTAACCGACCTCGGACTGTAGATTTTATGGCTCGGATAGCTTCTTTAGGTGATTTGGGACTTAGGCGTGTGTTCGGAATGTGGTTTTGATGCCCGGAGTAGAATTAGGCTTGAATTGGCGAAATTCAGTTTTTGGAGATTTCCGGTTGGCAGTGGCAAATTAGCTATCGGGGTCAGAATGGAATTCCGGAAGTGGGAGTAGGTCCGTAGTGTCATTTTGGATAGGTGTGCAAATTTTTAGGTCATTCAGACGCGGTTTGGTTAGTTTCGGCAACTGAGATGATATTTAGAAGTTTTAGGATTCTTAGGCTTGAATCATGAGTTGAATTGGTGTTTCGATGTTATTTTGGGTGTTCCAAGGGTTCGACTAAGTCCGGGTGTTCAATTATGACTTGTTTGTGTTTTTGGTTGGGGTCCCGAGCAGCTCGGGATGATTTCGGATAGCCATCGAGGAATTAAGAGTTTGAAATTTTCAGCTGAAGCTGCTGGTTCTGGTGTGGCCGCACCTGCGGATGGGTGACCGCAGGTGTGATAGCCGTAAGTGCGGAAAAGGGGAGCAGGTGCAGATTTTGGCTAGGCTGGAGGACGACCGCAGGTGCGATGTTTTGACTGCACCTGCGAAGCCGCAGGTGCGAGTTTTGGCCCTTTTAGTGAAATGCGCAGGTGCGCACCTGGGACTGCAGGTGCGATAAAATGACCGCAGGTGCGGTTACTGGGCATGAAGTATAAATATTCAGCCTTCGTGAATTAGAGTTATTTCACAAATATTTTCATCTGGAATTGAGTTTTGAGAGAGGGTTTTGAAGGAGGAAATAAAAAGAACTTCGGGGAGGTAAGATTTTTGAACCTAAAACTCGTGTTTATGTGATTATTGGACTGAGTTAGGGTGAAATCTATGGAAACTAGTGCCTAGATTTGGGGTTTAGGGCTTGGAAATTTAGAGACTTTAATTGAGGAATTGAAGGCCCAATTGTGACAGGATTTTTATGTATTTTATATGGGTAGACTCGTGGAAGGATAAGGATTCTAGTTTTGTGATTTTTATCGAATTCCGAGACGTGGGCCCGGGGGTCGGGTTTTGTCAATTTCGGGATTTGTGCTTAATTTTGATAATTTTGGAATGGGTTTCGTCTCCCTAGCATATATTGATGATAATGATCTGGTTTTGGTTAGATTTGGAGCGATCGGAGGCCGATTCGAGGGGTAAGAGCACCGTAGAGTAGTTTTCGGGCCGGTTTGAGGTAAGTAACGATTGTAATCTAGACCTGAGGGTATGAAACCCCAGTTTTTCATATTATCTTGATAAATGAGCTGACGCACATGCTAGGTGAGGAGCGCGTGGGCGTGTTTGATTTGAAATCAAATAATATCATGTATTTTAGAGATTGATACTTCATTAGGGGTTGTATGCCATGTTTTGGGCCTTGTGCCGACCTGTTTAGACCCTAAGGGTTATTGTTTTCCACTACTCTCACATAATTTTTGATAGAAAATTTATGAACTCAGTCATGCTTTATACATGTTGTTGTTATCACTTTTATCACCCTGTTTAAAAATACAGAGAGGTATTTTGGGCTGAGTCCTCTGAGCTGTGATGATTTGCCCGAGTGGCTTGTGAGGATGAGAGTCGAGTTCGTGAGGATAGTTATGGAACGGGTTGCACGCCGCAACAAGGTATGTGGATGGGGCTGCACGCCCCAACGATATAGAGCTTGGTCTGTAGGAGCCTCTCCAGGAGTCTGTACACCGCCAGTGAGCGCAGTCGACTATTATTCGAATCAGGCTGCACGCCGTAGCGTATGTTATGTGGATCGAGCTGCATGCCACAGCGGTTATGTGTATACATGATACATGTTGAGTGAGAGTGCTGAGTGTGAGCCTTGACTTATGATAGTGGAGCCATGAGTGACTTAGAGACCTTATTTACGAGTGACACTGTGCATGAGAGGCTATTATATTATGAAATCATTGTTTTTCACTCTTCTTTACAATGAGTCTCCTAATAAATGTGGAATAAATGTTTTATGCAAGTTTAAATGGAAAAACTGGAGTTTGTGAAATAATGTGGTAAACGTAAATTTTGACTTGATCTATTTACCGTCACTGGCACTTATTATATGAAAATTTTAATCTAAATGCTCGTCACTACACTCATGTCTTTAGTTATCTTTGTTACTTACTGAGTTGGCGTACTCACGTTACTCCCCGCACCTTGTGTGTAGATCCAGGTACCGGGTCAGAGTGCTAGCCGACTTCCACTTGGTTTGGAGCCTGATCGAGGATAGAGGTAGCTCTTTGGCATCCACAACATGCCTTTTTCCTTTCCTAGTTTATAGAATTCTCGTATTTTCTGGACTTGTATTAGCAAAGAAATGATATCATACAGTGTATTTACCCTTTAGAAGCTCATGACATTTGACTCCGTATGTTGGGGCCTTGGTTAGACTTGATCTATTATGTTATTATTACTGTTAAACATGCTTTAGAATGGGGGTCTTAAATGAAATATTATGACTTATGATTTAAACGGAAAGCTTTATCTGTTATTTTCGGTAGTTTGGCTAGCCTAGTTTCACGATAGGCGCCATCATGGCCAGTAGTGGTTTGGAGCCGTGACAAATATCTATTACACTATAGGGAGCCTTCATAGGCCCAATATAAATTTGGGAGCTAGGCCTTCAAGCAAAGCAGAATAAAGCATAATGCTGGTCCATCCATAATACACAAAACTGGGCTTCTGGTGTGTCAAAGTTCCCAAGGGCCTCAGGGACCCTGGGCAATGCTCACACCAGAACCTTACGTAGAGAAACAATAGTTTGTGAAAGATTGGAAGACCATCCCCAATGTGTCAGAGTTCGGAGGAGTCTCAAGGACCCTAGGCAGTGCTCACACTGGGGGTGGTAGGAACCTAAGTAACTAAGAGTTAAAGTTTGAAAACCAGTATATAAAGAGTAGGGGAACAGTTTTATAAAACAATTTGATTTTTAGGAGCAAACAAATTAAAATTTCAAGACTACACACAGAACTCCACCTAGAACAAACATAATCCATATTCAGCATATAGTTCAAACAGATTGGTACTTCTCCAGACTAAATACTCATACTAGTATCACAAAAGGACACTTAACAGGTAGAATTGGCCACATACACTTGCAATATCTAGTCATGTTCAGAACAGAGAACATACAAAGGTTTCACATTATAAGAAGTACTTAGTTAAGTAATTATCACTAGGTGGAAACATATAGGCATATATCCTAGCAGAAGCATGCTGAGGTTCGAAATAAAAGCACATAGAACAGAAGTAGGATAACATAACCTAGAGTATGCCAGTTGAGAAAGAAGAAAACATGAATCATAGATCACACAGAAGCATGATGAAGTTGGAAATAAAAGCACATAGAACAAAAATAGGATAACAGGAGTTTAAAACATACCAGTTAAGAAGAAAGTAAACATGAATGTAATGGTAATTTAGATCTAGGGAGTCTAGCCTTGGCTTCCAGCCAGCTAAACAATGTAGAAATCATAACAGCGACACAAAGAGAGAACATGAGTTGTTTTAGAAAATAGAAAGCTTGAGAGTTGTAAAGCGAAGAGGTCGAAAAACATGTGTGTCAGTGTAAGAGTCTCAGTGTGTAGGTAGGTGTGTTTGAAATCGGAAAAATGAAAGGCTTTTATAATATACAATAGAGTAAAACCAAATACGGTATGAAATTAATTACACACAAATAAGGTATGAAAAATCAATTAATCGGTCAATTAGGGTTAACACAAATCAATTAATTGGACAGGATCACGTAAGTATCACTTAATTAAGGAGAACCTTACACGGAATAAATCAGCAGACAGGAATAAGGTTAAATAAGGTAAGAGGTAAGTTCAGAGATCAATTATAAGTCAGCCCTACTAATCAAAGCCCTAAAATCAGGCCAGTAAGAGAAATAAGGAAACTAGTACCAATTATTAATCACACATAAGGAAAGAATATGTAAATATTTGATAAGGAAATGTCGATATTAAAGAAAAAACACAATTTCAAACCCTAATTTAGGCAGATAAATCAATTAACACGTTAATTGACAGAGCTAAGGAAAACAGGCAAGAACAGTGAAATAAATAGTCAAATTAATTGAAATCCTAAGGCATAAAGACTTGGAGATGGAACTCAAACAAAACCAGTAGAAAAAGTAAAGAAGTAAACCGGAGTTAAACATTTAAATATTTTAAAACATTTTTGCAGAAATCCCTTAAAAATAAAAAACCCTAGTTTTTAGGGGAAAATGGAATCGGTTAACAATAATAGGAAAAACAAAAATTCTTAAAGGAAAAATACCAAACAAACTCAAAACTTCTTCCGATCTAAAGAGATCTAAGCAGATTCAACTAGAAATAACTAGGTTTATAAAAATAAAACAGAGGTGAATCAAATCTGGTTTGAATAAAAGATTTGAAACCATAAAAATATGAAAGTGGTAGTACTCACAGACATATGGGTGAGTATAGACAAATTAATCGAGAAGATGAGAGATTTGAACCTAATATGGTTCGAATCTATTGAGATTATCCTCAAGTAGCATGAGAATCACAACACCAGTAGAGAGATGAGGCCGGCTAAGGTGTGGAATCGAAGAAAAGCTCAATGAATCAAGGAGTATTAGTGACAGCGGTCTAGGGTTAGAAAGGGGGGTGAGAGAGAAGAGAGGGAGGAAAGAGATCGAAGGGTGGTGGGTTGTTGAAAATGGGGTAGGATTTGGGAGGTTTGTTTAATTAAAAATGGAAGGTGAATCCTGGACCGTTGATCTTTTGAGATCGACGACCAGGATTAAATCTGGGTTGAGACGGGTTATAACAATTGGGTTATTGGGTTTGGGTTATGGGTATAATAATTGGGCTGGGTTAGGGTAATATGTTAGTTTAATTATTGGACTGAGGTCCGAAAATTCAATTAAAAGAGGCCATATTTTAAATACCCATTTAAATTGATAAAATAATTTATAAAAATAGTTAATAAATGATATATAATGCTATTTGTGTATGGAAATGAATTAAAATAATTACTTAATATTATAAAAATACAAAAGTGATTTTCGTGTAAAAATAAAGTAATTATGCATAAATGAGCTATTATTGCAATTATAACCTAAAGATGTAAATATAATTATGCATAAAATTATTAAAGATTAATTATAAATATAAATGATAAAATTAAGCATTAAAATTATTATAAAATTATTTGTGATGCAATTAGTAATTATTTAGATAATAAAATGATGGAATAAACTAATTTAAAAATCCTTTAAAATTACAGAAAATTATGGAAAAATACTAATTGATGCTCATGCATTATTTTGAAAATATATATGCATTTTAAAAATAATGTAGGGAAAAATTGGGTATCAATAGCTACCTCTCTTTACCCGGGAAGGATGAAAGAGTTGTCGGGTAAAGATATGATGGCCAATTTTGACCGAATGGAGTGATCCAAGAGATATAGGTCGAACTCTGGTTTTCGAGCTGCCTACATATCCCTGGTTTTACAGAAATTAGGTCGTGTGTAGTTCTGGATCCACTGGCGAAATATACCGAGGAAGTTATCACAAGGACGGATACAAGGTTTCGAATAAGTGAAAAGGTTATTGGGGGCGGTGAGGTTTGAATTAGTCTGAAGGAACTAGAGCGGGATTGCTCTTGTTGGGATAACAATTACTTACTGGGTCACTTTCAAGTCATAAGATGTACGACAAGTATATGCGTATAACTTTGCGTAAATTAGACATGATGCAAATTCCCTTTAGACCATGAAAATTGTCTTTGGACGGTTGAGGATGACGTCATTAGACCATGATGTCCTGGGCCATAAATTGTGCGGCAAGGGATTCGCAAGCCATGAAATGATGTTTTTGGGCCATGAAGATGGTGCCTCCGAACCATGACGCCTTTGAATAATGATGTGCGAATCCACAGGCCATGACATGGTGTCTTCCGGCTATGAAGATGGTGCCTTCAGACTATGACGCCTTCGGACAAGTTGGCTATATTTCAGCCCATGAGGTGTAGAGGCATGATGATAGAAGCGACAAGACATGGCTTAGTCTTGTGTGAATTTGAGGGTAGAGCTTAGACCGAGAGAAGAGAACAATGCAAGGGAGACAGTGCTTAGTCTCGTGTGCGATTCGGGATAGGGCTTAATCCCGTGCAAAGAGAAGGCAGTGCTTAGCCTTATGCAAGATTCGGGACAATGCTTAGTCCCGTGCAAGGAGAAGGCAGTGCTTAGATTTATGCGAATGGGAGGCAAGGCTTAGCCTCATGAAAGATTGAGACAGAGCTTGGTCTCATGCAAATAGATGGCAGTGCTTAGCCTTATGCAAGATTCGGGACAATGCTTAGTCCCATTGATGGAGAAGGCAGTGCTTAGCCTTATGAAAATGGGAGGCAGGGCTTAGCCTCATGTAAGATTGAGACAGAGCTGAGTCTCATGAAAATAGAAGGCAGTGCTTAGCCTCATGCAAATGGGAAGGCAGGTCTTAGCCTCATGCATGATTGAGACAGAGCTTAGTCTCATGCAAATAGAAGGCATTGCTTAGCCTCATGCAAATGGAGAGGCAGGGATTAGCCTCATTCAAGATTGAGATATACCTTAGTCTCATGCAAAGAGAAGGAAACACTTAGCCTCATGCAAATGGGGAGGTAGGGCTTTGCCTCATGCAAATAGAAGACAGCAAGATTGAGATACAGATTAGTCTCATGCAAAGAGAAGGCAACGCTTAGACTTATGCAAATAGGGAGGCATGTCTTAGCCTCATGGAAGGTGGAGATAGAGCTTAGTCTCATAAAAAGAGAAGAGTAAGAGCAAAATACTCTTAGATGACAATGTGTTTCGTGCATAGTGATTTCATCATTTCAATGATGTTTATCATGATGATATGGTCCTGCATCCAAAGAAAATTCGTGAGTTTTGCGCGGGAATATTGGTTTGTGTGTTTGCTTGCTCGATTTGTTGCGATCTGTCTGAAGATCATGTTCAAGTTATTAGGGTAGCGTTTGCTAAAGCAAAGTTTCTTTTTCAAAAGCATGCATGCATATTTTTCAAAAGACATAGTAGTATATAGTTTAGAAATTAGTTAGATGAACTAGTAACTGTGATCCAATCAGAGACATTGCGACTTCTTCTGCCGTAGAATGTTTAGGGTCCTCCTAAAAATTCTGCTCCAGTGAACTAGATGACCTTTCTGACTGCTCCATACACTGCGGTTGGCTGAACTTCCTTAAGAATTTTGAGGGTCCTCCTCAAAGTTCTAGCCCAGTTTCTGATTATGGGGGAAATGAAAATCTTATTGAATTGTGACCAAACCCACAAGGCTGCCTACGTATCCCCTCATAAACGGGAATCAGGTCGAGCGTAGTTAAATTTACATCATATTGAAAATCATAAGGTGATTTTACGCATAATATCTTTTGACTGCATCTGAGTTGATTGGCTTTGGCCAGATTTCCTCATCCATCTCTGCGAGTATGAGTGCTCCTCCTATCAGTACTCTGTGAACCATGTAGAGACCTCTCCAGTTAGGAGAGAATTTTCCTTTGTCTTCATCTTGATGTGGAAAGATCTTTTTCAACACCAGCTACCCAGGTGTGAATTGTCTTGGCTTGACCCTTTTGTTGAAGTCTCTGGACATTCTGCTCTGATAAAGCTGACCGTGACATACTACATTCATCATATTTCCGTCTATGAGGGCTAGTTGCTCATAGCGGCTCCTTATCCATTATGCGTCGCTGAGTTCGGCTTCTTGTATGATTCTCAAGGAAGGAATTTCCACCTCGGCGGGAATGACAGATTCAGTACCATAAACTAGCAAATAGGGGGTTATCCCGGTTGATGTGCGAACTGTGGTACGGTATCCCAGTAAGGCGAATGGTAGTTTTTTGTTCCATTGTTTTTGATTTTCTACCATTTTCCTTAGTATCTTCTTGAGGTTTTTGTTGGCAGCTTCCACAACTTCATTCATTTGAGGCTTGTATGCTGTGGACTTCTTGTGCTTGATTTGGAAAGTCTCACACATGGATTTCATCAGATCCCTATTGAGATTGGCAGCATTGTCAGTGATGATGGACTCTAGAACCCTAAATCGACAAACAATTAGGCCACGAACAAAATCTGCAATGACCTTTTTGGTCACAACTTTATAAGATGCAGCTTCAACCCATTTAATGAAGTAGTTGATGGCCACTAAAATGAACCGGTGCCCATTTGAGGCGGCGAGCTCGATTGGACCAATGACTTCCATTCCCCAATCAGCAAAGGGCCAAGGTGAGCTTGTTGCATTAGCTCGTTCGGCAGCACTTTTATCATGTATGCATGTATCTGGCATTGGTAGAATTTCAGAACATACCGGATGCAATCTATTTTCGTGATCATCTAAAAGTAACCGGCCCTGAGTATCTTCTTAGCCAAGTCAAATCCATTCATGTGTGGACCACAGGTTCCGATATGTATCTCCTCGAGAAATTTAGAAGTCTCCTTTGCATCAACACACCTTAGCAATCCTAGATTAGGAGTTCTTCTGTATAGGTTCCTCCAGTTTGGAAGAAGTGATTCGGCAGCCTCCGAAGTGTGCATTTCTGAGTATGGTTCACATGCTTCGGTATTCTCCTTTTGCCAAGTACTCTTTGATGTCGTGGAACCAAGGTTTTCCGTTGTTTCTTCTTCAACATGAGCACAATATGCCAGCTGATTATGGATCCTTATTGGAATGGGATCAATGAAGATCTTGTTTGGATGTTGTATCATCGATGACAAAGTGGCCAATGCATCATCAAACTCATTCTGAATTCTGGGGACATGCCGAAACTCTATCTTTTCGAACCTCTTCTTCATTTCCTGCACATGATGCAGGTAGGTTAGTATCTTGGAATTCTTGGTAGCCCACTCTCCTTGTACCTGGTGCACAAGCAAATCTAAATCCCCGTTCACCAGCAGTTCCTGAATGTTCATATCAACAGCCAGGTTGAGCCCTAATACGCAAGCTTCATATTCCACCATGTTGTTAGTGCATGGGAATCTGAGTTTTGCTGACACCGGATAATGCTGACCAGTTTCTGATACCAAAACGACTTTGATGCCGACCCCTTTGAAGTTTGCTGCCCCGTCACAAAACATTCTCCAACAATCGTAGGCTTCAGTAATGTCTTCTCCCACGAAGGATACCTCTTCATCGGGAAAATACGTTCTCAGGGGTTCATATTCTCCTCCTGCAAGGTTTTCAGCAAGATGCCAATGCTTGTCCTTTGACTGCTTTCTGAGTTACATAGATGATGTCGAATTCACTCAGCAGGATTTGCCACTTGGCCAGCTTCCCAGTGGGCATGGGTTTCTGAAAGATGTATTTCAAGGGATCCATTCTCGATATGAGATACGTCGTATAAGCACAAAAGTAGTTGTTGATACCCAATTTTTCCTAAAAATAATTTTAACTTTTGCATATATACCTTCAAAATCATGTTTTCATAGCAATTGGTATTTTCTATAATTTTCCTATATTTTTATTAATTCATTTTAATTTATCTAGCATTTTTATTTCTAATAATTAATTACAAAATTGCATTATAAATGATATAAAAAACATTTCTGGATTTAATTTATTATTCAGGGTCCTACTGAGACCAAATTATTTTATAATTATCCAAATTGACACTCTTTGGCTATAATTGCAATAACTTTGCAACTATAGCCTAATCATATGTTTTATACTATTTTTTTATCTAATAATTAGTCATTTTACATTTTAAATACTAACTAATCATTTTAATTTATTTCATAAGCATTAATTTCATTTTTTATAATCATCAGCTATTTTATGAATTATTTTTAACTAATTTAAATGGGTATTTAACAATTAGCCACCATTATTTCAATTTTAGCATGAAATTGGCCTAATCCCTAACCCAATCGAAATAACCCAACAGACCCAAGCCCAATTCTTATACTACCCGGCCCAACCCTGATGCAATCTCTGTCATGACCCACAATCCATAAGGTCGTGATGGCGCCGGACACCACTGTCTGACAAACCAATCATTACTTAGTTTAAAATAAATTCTTGTCTCAATATTTTCAAAATCGTTACCTTTCACTTTAATACATAATAACTAGATGAAATCCATTTAAGTAAAAACAACAGTCTATTTTCCACTTTAATAAAATACATCCCAAATAAATCCCAGAACCCCGTGTCACAAGTACATGAGCAATTTCTAAGACTTTTTACAAAATACTACAAAGATTGTCCGAAATACAAGTTGGACAAGGACTTTAGAATAAAATAATTACAATACATAGAGGAAGACTCTGCCGGTTGCGGATCGCCTCCGGATGATGCAGCTCGCCTAAGTCTCCAAACTAGCCTCATCGCTATGAAAGTACCTGTGCAACAAAATGCATAGCAAGTGTAGCATGAGTACACAAACAACGTGTATTCAGTAAGTATCCCGTCTAACCTCAGAGAGGTAGTGACCAGAGGTCGACTTGACACTCACTAGGGCCCAACAATGTAATTTAAGAATATATGAAAGCAGCAAAAGGCACACGAGGGTAATAAAATCAGTAAACTTTAAAAGTAACTGCAATTGAATAAACACTGGAAGTAAATATAACACTTCAAGTCACAAGTGGTATGTCATATGTATATATATGCGTAGGAAATACCGAGGGTCATTCGGCCCGATCCAACAATAAAAGTAAATTGTGCACTGCCGAGGGTCGAACGGCCCGAACCATAAGTGCATCTTTCAATCTCGCCGTGGCGTACGACCCGCTTCCATGGGAGTGGGGGAAATAACACTCCGCCCGCGGAATGTAAATTGCGAAGCGGTCACATGCACATACAACATTTTCTTAAATTACATTCAACGAACAACTCCTTTGAATTACCAAATTTCTGTGATCTCAGGGAAAACCAAAATTTCATATAGCATCAATTCACAAAGCATATAATTTATTTCTAGAACGAACGCAAGGCATGATGTGGGTCCTAGACTACCCGGACATGACATAACAACAGCTACCCACGGACTCCAGTCACCTCATGCGTACGTAGCCCCCACAAACAATAGCATATATTCATTTAGTTCACCTATGGGGACAATTTCGCCCTGACAAAGTTAGAAAGGAGATTTACCTCGCTCCGAAATTCCATAACTGGCTTCCAAGCCCTTCTGACGACTCCAATGGATGCACAACGCCCCAAAACTACCAAATAACGGTCAAAGCAATGAAAATTCACTCTAATACTCGTAACAAATTCAAATTATATAATTTCCCAACTCCGCTCAATGAATTGACCAAAATGCCCTCGGGCCCGCGTGCCCGGATTCCAAAATTTCTCGAAGATAAATTCTACCCATAGCTTTACTAGTTCAAATATACAATTTACTCAAATATTCATGCTCGAGGCTTGGAAATAACCTCCAAAAGACCAGAAAAACAGCAGCAACCAAACACTTGGAAATAACCCGAAACCACCCCGATACACACCTGAGGCCCTCGGGACCCTGTCCAATCACATGAATCAGTCCCATAACCTCACACGGACTTGCTCGAGGCTTCAAATCACATCAAACAACGCCGAAATCACGAATCGCACTAAAATTCAACTTTATGAACTTGAAATTTTCAAACTTCCATCTCCGATGCCGAAACCTATCAAATCACGTATGATTGACGCCAAATGTTGCACACAAGTCATATTCGACATTACAGACCTGCTCCAACTTCCGGAATCGCATTTGGACCCCGATATAAAAATTTCCACTTCCGGTCGGATTTTCTCAAAAACCTTCAAATTTCTATCTTTAGCCAAACAACTTCAAAATAACCTACCGACATCCGAATTCACTTCTGATCGCGCTCCCAACTCCAGAATCACCATAAAAAGCTATTCCCAGACTCGTAATCCCAAACGGACATCAATATCACTGAAATGCGCTTCAAGCCAAACTTAGGAAATTCTTTCAAAAATGCTGACTTCCACAATATACGCCGAAACGTTCCCCGGGTTATCCAAAACCCGATCCAGACATACTCCCAAGTACGAAATCATCATACAAACTTGCTGGAACCTTCAGATCCTGATTCTGAGGTCGTTTACTCCAAATTCTAGTCTTAGTCTATTCTTCAAACTTAAGGCTTCTGAAATGAAAATTTTCCTTCCAATTTAACCCTGAACTTCCTGAATTTCAATTCCGACCATACACACAAGTCATAATACCTGAAATGAAGATGTTTATGACTTCCAACTGCTGAACGGCACGCTAGAGCTCAAAACGACTGGTCGGGTCGTTACAATCTCGATCGTTGATCAAATTTGATCAACGGTCCAAATAATCCCTTTCCATAATTAAACCTAAGACTACCCCCTTACCCCTCTCATTTCACTCCCTCACTCCGTCGACTCATCTCTTTTATCTCTATCATCTCTCTCTAAACGCTCCACCTGCTGAGCCTATCCTTCTCTTCTCCGGCCATCGCCTTGCCGGAAAACATGGTGGTTTCACCACCCATAGCCTCATGGCTCCATCCTTAATGAGTGTCACTGCCTTTGAAGACCTCAAGTGAACCAGAGGTGGTTCACTTACCTCCTACGATCTCATGCCATTGTCCGGCCATCCATGGCCGTCCTAGTAAGATTTTATCACTTTCTGGTTGAAACCGGTGATTTTCTTTGAATTTTTCTTCTCCTCTATGGGTTCTTTTTGAAACGCTAACTTCTAAACCTTCCGATTTTTCTAGATCTGTAACAAATCTATACATATTTCGAGTTATTTTGATGTTTTCTTTAAAGGCTTTTCATTTTCCCTAAAACGATTTTTCGTCTACCAAACTAGGTTCCTGAAACCCTTTTCAAAATAGGTTTCCTATATGATTTCTAGCATTATCTTATGATTCTCATCATGTTTATCATTATCTAAACCTTTTTCCTTTTGGTATAATTTATTTTTGCTAAAAACCCTAGGTTTTCGGTTTTAATTTTATATTCTAAGTGTGTCTTTGATGAAACATTTGTGCATGTGTTTGATTCTCATGGGTTTCCCAAGTATCTATGATTTTACCCTACTGTTTGCTTATTAGGCCTGCTGATTCATTGTTTCTTCCGCTTATGTTGTGCTTCTCCTATTAATCTCCCTAATTGTTATTGTCCTTGCTAATTGTGAGTATTAGGGTTTTGCTCTTGTCCTGGCGATTATACGATGTCTTATCCTGCTAAGTCTTTCAATTACTTGCTATGCCCTATGTGAATCCCTAATTTGTGTTTCTGATTTTGCATAATGTGTGCCTATACCGTTTAAATCAGTACTATTTTGACACTTTAAATCTTTGAGTAATTGTGATAAGTACTTTACTGACTTTTACACAATATTCTCTACTGATTTTGAGTATTTCCTTAGTTGTGTTATATTCTCCTTGATTGATACTGATTCCCTATGATTAGAACCTCATTCGAGGGTTCTCTTACTGATTTCCGGATCTAAAACTATGTCCTGCCTTATTTCTGTGAATAAATCTGCTGTCAAATTAATTCTTATACATTTTCCTTAATTAGAATATTCTGAATTTAGTCTCAATCACATGATGTATGCTTTTACTACTTTTTATATGTTAACATTAGTTTTTCAGTGATTTCTTTCCCTGTTTATTACTGTTTATTACCGTTTGAACCATGACTCCTTAATTAAACGAAGTCTTAACATTAATTTGATCCTAATTGGTGTTTACTCTTATAATTTGTTGAACTATTATTTGTTACCTTATTCTCTGCCTATTTTCAAAACTATATATACTCTATTCTCTCATTAGCACACACACAAACACACACATTGTTCAACTCTCTCGTTTACACACATACATACTCTCCACTGTTCTCCTTTTGATTACTTGCTATTATCAGTCGGCTGCAAGCCAAGACTGATTATTCTACTTGCCTACTTTTCATTCTGTATTTGTCAACTCCTAATTGGTATGTCCTTAGTTTAGTTTAAAGCTTAAAAAACAATATGTTTCTTTTGGTATTTCAATTCATCTCATTTCTAATATGCTTTTACTTATGGTTTTATTGTTCAATTTGCAATTAGTATGTATACTTTGCTGCTTTAGTTCTTAATACCTCCCCCTTTAGCCTCAGCATGGTTACTACCCCCCCTCCCTTTGCATGCTTCAACATGATTCTGCTTTGCTTCCTAGCATACCACAATATGCACTATATGTTACTTAGTCTCTATGTAACCCTAAACACATGATGTACCCAGAACCTTAACTCTGAACCTTTATGTGACTATGCTTATTATATGTTTTCCCTATATGCTTCATACTTGTTCCCTACCCCTCAGTCCCTACTTGTGATTGTTAAACTGGTTTGCTTCTTATTTCCTGTTCTATGGGTACTGTTCTGATCCTGAGACTCCGATTGTCTTCCCATTTTCCTTTCAAACTGTTTTCACTAAAGTAACACTCTTCCATTGTTCTTCAAAGCCTATTTCAAACTAGTTGTTTTCAAAAGTTATTTTCCTACTTAACCTTTTCAAAAACTATGTCAAGCACTCTCACTATACTCTTAGAAATCTTAGGTTTTACCCCCCAAATGTGTGACTGCTTAGGTATCCCTATGAGATCCCTCTGAACTCTGATGCATTAGAGCTGGCCTTTCCACACTGCACTTACTCATTATGGTTAAGAAAATCCTAGTGTGAGCACTTCCCAGGATCCCTTGAGGTCCTTAGGGAACTCTGACACACCCGGATTATATGAATGGCTGTGAAACTTGCTGGCATTGAGGATTCAGGAGACTTTGGGCCTATTGGTAGGCTCCCTACAGTATAACTTCTTATTTTTTCTATTCATTTATGTAATTCGTGCAAATGGCCTGTAATAATTATTTGTAAACAACTATTGGGGATGGATAGTGAAAAGGGAAAAGGGTAGCTATGTATGTTATAGATATTAAAGGGTAGAAATCATGTTCTTAGGCTTATATTCCTACTTGCGCAATAGAACTCATGTTTAGGACCAACATGTGCAAATCATGCATTAGAATTCATGCTTCCTAGGTTTCATGTCTACTGTTTCAGCATATCACTTGATATTACTGCCATATCACTTAGAAAGATCATGTGTTAGGGTAAATGATGCTAATAATTGGTGTCTTCTGAAATCATGCTTCATGCTGCCATGCACACTTAGAAATCCTGTTCTACGATAAATAACACTAATAAACTGTCACTCTTGCATCTTCTAAAATCATGCCTAACGCTGTAATTGTTGTGCATTTATAAATCATGCTTAGGAATTCTTCATATGCATCATGCTGCATCTCTACCTGTGCATTAGATATCATGTTATAGGGTTTTATTCTCTCAACTACACCTAGTCTAACTACTGATGCATAAAAAGGTATGAAACTACCTCACTCAGTTATCTCTAAAATAATTGGCAATAATTATGTCCTTTGCAACACCTAGAACATCATGTTTATGTAATAATTTACAACAGTCTCTCTAACTATTCTGGTAATTATTATATGCTGTCCACTACCTAGGCAAGCCTTAGGTGATATAATTGTTAAAAGCTGGAAATCTGCTTCTTTGTGTGTACTTCCTAACATGTCTTAAAATTAGTAGGTAAACTGATTAGGGCCCGTTTATGAGTTACAAAACAAGTCTGCATATATGCTCATGTTCTAAATTCACCTAGACACCATGTCTTAGGATTCTAATTAACAATACTACCCTTACATGTGGTTGAGTCGTGCTGTCTATTTGCATTACTTGTGGTGGTAAATTTGAGCCTCTTATCTGCTTTTCTCTGTTCCCATTTACTGAAGTCCTATGTGTTTTGTTTGTCGCCTTAGTGTTTTTCCTTTGAACTTGAGGGTCTTCCTAGAACTGCCTTATAGGTAGAGGTCCTAAATTCCTCCGGGGCCATTAGGAAAGGACGGGTAACAACACGCAATAGCGGTCGATGACCAACACTCGGTTTAATAACCGCTAACGGGTGGCAAGGGTAGATATGGATATGATGACCGGTACGCTAATACCACTTGTAGCCCCTCTTTGAGGAGTGATTACCGGGTATTGTACTGATGTGATCCATATGGCAAACAACCTAGGACTTCCCCTATCCTTTATATGCATATTTAGATCATAACTCTTTCAAAAACCTTACTTAGACATTAAATATTTTAAAAACTTTTGAAACATATGTGTGCTTAGACTGCGAATATTTCAAAACTCTTTACTTATCTAAACAATTAATTGCCTACTTGCTACGTGCTTAGATTCACAAAGTTGTTTGGACGGGAACCACAGTTGTGGACTCTGAGGGGTGCCTAACACCTTCCCCTTGGAGTAATTTCAAGCCCTTACCCTTTCTCTGGTTGTCTAAATCTTGTTTGTAAATGACCCCAAATAGGTGCCCTAACACACCTTAATTAGTTAGGTGGCGACTCTTCGAATCCTTGTATACCCCTTTCCCAAAAGGAAACGAGTTGTCCCAATAATGTCAAGACCCTGACTAATCCGAAAGGAGGAGTTAAAAAATGGGGAGTGCGACATCATGGTGACTCTGATGGGGATTTTAGGCTTTTACCATAACAAACCGCTTTGTGAATTTGAACCTCTTCCCTCTCCCCTTATGTGCAATTAATTGTTTATTTACTTCAAGCGTTTAATTTTTCTCAAAGGCGAAACTGACATGTTTCCTTGTTTTCCTTTTGTAATCATTTTTTAAATTATAACTGTTGTATTTACTGCTTTCAAAATGTGCAAATACATGACTACATGCCTTTATTTTACTTTTGCATAATTTATGCTCAACATCATATCCACTCGTGCCAAATCAAACCCTATAGAAACGCTTGATGAGTGGTTGAACCCTTCCTATTTTGTATCACCCCTAAATTTGGAAAGGCTTATTTGCGGTAAAACTAGTCGATCAGCGATGCAGTCGATGGTTCCGTGCCTTTCCCCCTTGAGTTGTCTGCTCAATGGTACCAGTCTAATACCCCATAGAAACCTTACTCCGTTATACTATTGCATACATCATGGTGAAACCTAGCTAGGATAATGTGTTGTCCGCACAACGGCCTTTAAGACAGCCTTGTCCAAAGTCCCCCGGGTTTTCATAAATCCCAACGGACATCATCACGTTCTGTGCATTTATTTGGAGAATTAAATGCTTGTATGCTAATCATAGATGTTAAATAGTCGAGAATGGTGGGGGTAAGGGCCTAATCATGTTTATCTTGCAGAAATATGAGGCACAAAGTCCCTAGACTCGGCATGGTTACCAAATTCAACCAAAGATTCTGAACTAGTTGGAGGATCTTCACTCTAGTGATAAGACACTTGTCAAGAAATACTTGGGTAACCTACTGTCTCTCCTAGACATTCAAACCAACAACATGTTGATCGAGGATTCCATTTTATTCGGGGATAGCGAAAGAGTCGTCTTTCATTTTGGGGACATTGAAATGACACCGTTGCTAGAGGAAATAGGAGGACTGGCAGGGTTAGTCTGGGAAACTCCTGGGTTGTTAGTGCCTGAAAACCGCACGTGCAAAGGTTTCTTGAAAATGATGGGTCTAAAGAAGAACGCAGAGTTAAAGTGTCTGAAGAAGCCGTACATTCCTTTCGAATACTTGTATGAAAGGTACGGCCACAACAAGTCATACCGTACTTACCATGACTAATTCGCCATCACATCTTTGGGACATATTCACCATAGGGTATTTGTCTTCATTGTTTGCTTCCTGGGGTTGATCCTGTTTCCAACAAAGAAAGAAAGGATCCACACTAGGCAGGCTATGGTAACCAAAACCTTGATGGAAGGAATTGGTGGGCAGACTTTGAGCATCGTCCCTATGATCATCTCAGACATTTATCGAGCCTTAGAACACTGTCAAAGAGGAGCTAAGCACTTCGAAGGTTGCAACCTGTTACTACAACTCTGGTTCTTAGAACATCTCCAAAAGGGCCAGTACCGGCAAGAATTTCCGCAAAGGGCATGGGACGACCACATCGCTTTCCATCACCCAAAGCGAATGACATATATTCCCGACAGGTTTGCTCAGCCCGAGACTGCCAAAGAGTGGGTAGAGTTCTCGATAATCTGACTGAGGAGCAATTACAGTGGATGTCCGAGTGGTTTCCAACAGATGAATTCATTGTCAGGTCTAGGGATGCACCCGTTCTTGGTACTGATCGGTTTGATAGGAACAAATCCTTACGTCCCTCTCCGGGTTATGAGACAAGCAGGCAGAAAACAAATTATACCAAGGGTCGACAAGATGAGCCATTTCCGAGCCCACTTTCAGGATGATGATACTCCTCACAAGTGCCAAGCCCAACAAATGTGGCACTATAAGATCATAATTGAAAAGGACACGATTGAACCAGACAGCTACCACGCAGGCTGTACACTTTTCTACTAGGGTGGTTAGAAGATAACTCGGATGGTTTAGTCAGACCAGGGTTTAGCCGAGGCCACAAAATCATAGATGAAAAGGCCGAAGCTCAGGTCAATCAACTACGCAAGAGGATTCGTGAATGCGAGAACGAGCACCGTGAGATACATGAAACCAACAAGAGATTGATTGAAGAATGGAAAGACATGGACATCCGTTCCAACAAAAAGCTGGAATACTTGGAGCGAGGCATAGTCGAGTTGGAGGGTAAAATCATCAAAAGAGTTGAAAACTGTTAAAAGGCCGAAGGGAACGAAGGTGGACATCTGGCCAGAGCATATGTACTGCTAGGACTTTGCGAGCTGGGGAGCCTGTTCGATGGAATCAAGGATGCCGAGTTTGGGGAAGGTTCTTCTGGGACCAAGTATGACATGATTTCTTTTCTCGCTTTAGCAATGTAATAAGGCCAATGGCCATTACTTACTTTATTTCTTGTTTTAGTATCGTTTTGGATTCGTCTATTTTTACATTAATGAAATGAGGCATTCCGGCATTTAAGTTCTCTAAATCCATTTGTCGCTAGGCCTACCTCAGGCACATCGAGGCTCCCAAATTAGAACACGCTTTATATTCCCGCACTTTGTGTTTAAATACCGCAATATTTTTCATAATCCTCACTGACTTGGTCACCTTTTGTTTTCTTTCCTTTTTATTATTCCCCTCACCAAAGGTTAGTTCGTGCACTCTGCATCATCATCATACTACACAAGATCCACGGGCCCTCCACCCTCTCCTCCTCCAAGTCCTCCCAAAGGCAAAAGCAAAGGCAAAGGGAAAATGGAATATTTGAGCAATATCAGGAAAGTGAATATAGTTTAAGGAACAGAGGCTAATGACGGCCATGTTAATCAAGTTCAGAACGAGGCTATGTCACAGCTAGAACAAAGGTTGGTGAATCTCCAAGGGGAGCTTGAGCAGGTCTAGAATTTGGCAAACTTATCCTTCACACTCAGTGTTCCAAATGTCAACCATCCTAACACCCAAAATCCCATACCTCCTCAAAACACCCCAAACAAACAGAATCATCCCGCAACTCATCACCACACCACTCCACCAAAGAATCAAACTCTTCCACCACAATACAATGCTTGCCACACTCCAAGAAATACTCCACTACTCGTCCCCGAACCACAAAACTCCACAAATGACCACCTCTACACCCAGGCGCCAGGCCATCACAACAACCCCATCTACGTGGAGAATCTGCCGCACTCCACCCAACTTTCATACACACCTGAGTCTAGTAAAAAGGATTTGCTTATCAAGAATTTGGCTGAAGAATTTAAGAAGCTGACCAGTCGAGTTCAAGGTGTTAAGGGAAGCAAAGGATTTGAAGGGCTGAAATATGAAGACCTATGCATAAAACCCGATGTCGAACTGCCCGAGGGGTACAAACCTCCTAAGTTCGAGATGTTCGATGGTACAGGTGATCCGAGGGCCCATCTGAGGACCTATTGTGATAAACTGGTTGGAGTAGGGAAAGATGAAAAGATTCGCATGAAGCTGTTTATGAGGAGCTTAACAGGGGATGCTCTGTCTTGGTACATCAGCCAAGACCCTAGGAAATGGTCGAATTGGGTAAGCATGGCGTCAGACTTCATGGACCTGTTCAGGTTTAATACGAAGAATGCACCATACGTGTTCTACATTCAGAATCTTAAGAAAAAGCCCACAGAAACTTTTCGCGAGTATGCCACTCATGGAGATATAAAGCAGCTAAAGTCAGGCCTGCCTTAGATGAAGAACAAATGAATAAGTTCTTTGTCCGAGCGCAAGAACCACAGTATTATGAGAGGTTGATGGTAGTTGAGAACCACAAATTCTTTGATATTATCAAGTTGGCGAAAGGATTGAGGAAGGAATTAAAAGCGGAATGGTCACTAACTTTGTAGCGTTACAAGCTATAAATAAGGCCCTACAGTCTGGTGGTGTGTCCAAGAAGAGGGATGTGGGATACGTGATGGTTGCACAAAGAAACAAATCCCCATTGAAATATCAAATCTACCAAATGCCTCAACTTACATATCAGCCAACACCTTCACAAACTTACCAAGAACCCTCGCCCACATACCAATCAGCACCTCCACCGACATATCAGTCCCCTCCCCCACTTACCTACCAGCCATTATCTTCTAGATATTCCCAACCAGCTCATGTTTACCATACCTATAACTCCCAATCGTCCCACCATCAACCACCTCCTGCTCGCCAAAATTTTCCTAGACCTCGACCAAATTTTGATCGCAGACCTCCTAAACAATACACTGCCATTGCTGAACCTATCGACTAGCTGTATGAGAAATTGAAAGCTGCTGGTTATGTCACTCCTGTCCCCGCCGCAATCCCTGAGAATCCCTCTCAATGTGTTAATCCAAATAAAACCTGTGCATACCATTCCGACATGAAGGGACACACGATTGAGGAATGCCGCTCGCTGAAAGATAAGATACAGTCTTCGATTGATAATAAGATCATTGTAGCAAAGGAATCCACTCCCAAAGTCCACGACAATCCACTCCCAGACCACAAGGGAGGAGGCATCAACATGATCGAGGTAGAAGAAGATTGGGACCCAGAGGGGTCGATTGGGTTGATCATAGAAGGCGACGACCCAAAGAGGCCGGCGGTTACTCTTAACCCTATTATAGTCCAGATTCAGCCATCCGAAGGGGTTTAGAAAGTTACATCAGTACCTTTTGAGTTTGAAGCACCACCACCTGCAAAGGCATCTGCGTCGTTTGAGGTCGAAGTTATGCCACCTGCAAATGCGCCTGCACCATTTGAGGTTGAGGTTATGCCACTTGTTAGGGCATCTGTTCCAATCGAAGTGAAAGTAGCTACACCAATCACAGTGGCAGTGTCAACCACGCCACCCTTTTACACTAACGCTGTACCATGGGATTATGTAGCTGAGGAAATAAGGAAAGGCACGGTCAAGATCGAAGAAGCTATTGCTGCACAGGGAATGACAAGGACCGGAAGGGTCTATACACCTGAGCACTTGGCTGAATCGAGCAAGCAAGCTTCCAACAGGCCACCTATCATTGAGACAAGCCCAAGCGATCTTTGGAGGAAGGTGCAAGCCAAAGAATACTCAGTCATGGATCAGTTGAACAAAACCCCAGCCCAGATATCCATTCTGTTACTGCTACAGAATTCGGAGACGCCCAGGAATGCTTTGATGAAAGTGTTGAACGAAGCATATGTGCCAAATAACATCACTAGTGGGGAAATGGCCAACATGGTAGGTCAAGTGCTGGAGAGTCGTAAGATTACTTTCCACAAGGATGAGCTACCTCCTGAAGGATTAAGTCATAACAAAGCGCTGCAGATCACTGTGCAATGTGAGGACTACTTCATCACCAAGATTCTGATTAATGGGGGATCCAGCCTCAATATCCGTCCATTGACAAAGCTCAAGAAATTTGGCAAGGGGTTGTACGAGATCAAAGAAGGGTCTATGAACGTGAAAGCTTTTGATGGTTCTCAGAGGTAAACCATCGATGATATCAGCCTTTGTTTGCAAATGGGGCCCACATGGTTCGAAGTTGATTTTTAGGTGATAGACATATCGGCGTCCTACAATCTGATACTAGGACGAATATGGATACATGCCGCTGGGTCCGTGGCATCAACTCTGCATCAAGCAGTGAAATTTGAATGGAACCATCAAGAAGTAATCATCCATGTAGACGGAAGCAATCTTATTTACAGCCGCCAGGCCATTCGGTGGTTGACGTTAGAAGGAAGCTGGGTGGAGAAACCTACCACCATATTGAATGGGTCAACGCAATAGATAAAGACAAATGGTGGAATAATAAAATAGCAAGCATGATGAACTGGAGAGGGTACGGACCGGGTAAAGGGCTTGGCAAGAATCTCCAAACCGATACAGCTCAAGTGTCATGGCACCACTTTCGGTCTGGGATACAAATATACTTGGGAAGAGTTCAAGAACTGGTCGCCACCCTGGCACGGTCCTTATTACCCATTAGAGCAGCCAATACCACATATGGAGCAGACCTTTCAGTTGGCCGATGTTATATGGGAGTCAGAGGAAGAAGAAGAACTTGCAGCATTAAAGAACCTATTCCTGGAAGAGGATGACATGGACTGTTGCGTCACTTTTGAGGAGGAGGAGGAGGAGGAAGGCCCTTCCATCCAGGCCATGAGCAGAGGAGAATCTCTTAAGAACTGGACTTTCAGAACAGCTAGGGCCCGACGAGTCTCGGGGTAGCAAGGCTGAACAAGCACCATTTACTTTTCATTTGCTAAATGATTTCCTTTTCGCATTTTTCATTTCTGCAATAAGATCTTCAATGTTCTAAAAACATTTATTCAACCTATCAAAAGCACGTTTATGTTTTATGAATCAATATTTATTATTATCATTTTCTCTCATTACTTTATCTATACAACATTACTATTACTTGTCTCGATGAACAAATGACTGTGACATGCAACGATACAACGCAAAAAAAGGACATTGATTCAGAAGAAGAGTATGATATACCTGATGAAATTATGAGAGAAGTCTAGAACTTTGAGAAAAGACCTAAGTCCAACCTGGACGAAACTGAGGTAGTCAACCTGGGTGATTCAGAGAATGTCAAAGAAACTCGCATCAGCATTCATTTGTCACCATCAGAGAAAGAGGAATATACACAGATCTTGGAAGAGTATGAAGATATATTTGCCTGGTCGTACGATGACATGACTGGTCTGAGTACATCCATTTGTGGCTCACAAATTGCCGACCAACCCGATGTGCCCACCGGTAAAGCAAAAAAGCTCAGAAAATTCAAGCTTGCTATGAGTTTGAAAATCAAGGAAGAAGTTAATAAGCAGATAAGCGCCAAGGTTCTCAGGGTAGTTGAGTATCATACATGGTTAGCCAACATCGTTCTAGTGGCTAAGAATGACGGAAAGGTCGGGGTTTGTGTCGACTATCGGGATCTCAATCGGGCCAGTCCGAAGGATGATTTCACTCTTCCAAACATACACATCCCGATTGACAATTGCACCAAACATGAAATTCAGCCGTTCGTAGATTGTTTTGCTGGTTACAACCAGATATGGATGGACGAGGAAGACGCTGAGAAAACGACTTTCATTACGCCGTGGAGAGTATGTTGCTACAAGATGATTCCATTCGGCCTGAAGAATGCTGGGGCCACCTATATGAGAGCTATGACCACCATATTTCATGATATGATACACAAAGAGATCGAGGTGTATGTGGACGACATCATTATCAAGTCCAAGAAAGCCACTAACAACATAGCCGATCTGAGGAAGTTCTTCAATAGGTTGCGAAAATACAATCTGAAACTAAACCCCGCAAAATGTGCATTCGGGGTTCCTGCTGGTAAATTGCTCGGGTTCATTGTCAGCCGTCGAGGGATAGAATTGGATCCATCAAAGGTCAAGTCCATCCAAGAGTTACCACCGCCGAGGAACAAGAAAGATGTGATGAGTTTCCTAGTCCGCCTTAACTACATATGCCGGTTCATAGCTCAATCCACGGTCATATGTGAACCAATCTTCAAGATGCTGAAGAAAGATGCTGCGACCAAATGGACCGATGATTGTCAAAAGGCCTTCGACAGAATTAAGGAATACTTTTCAACATCGCTAGTCTTGGTACCACCTGATCCAGGTAAACCTTTACTACTCTACCTTGCAGTACTAGATGGAGCCTTCGACTACGTTCTGGGGAAGCACGATGAAACATCGAGAAAAGAACATGCCATATATTATCTAAGCAAGAAGTTCACTCCGTACGAGGCACGATATTCTTTATTGGAACGCACCTGCTGTGCTTTAACTTAGGTATCCCAGAAGCGGAGGCACTACTTTTGTGCCTACACAACATATCTCATCTCGAGGATTGATCCCTTGAAGTATATCTTTCAGAAGCCCATGCCCACTAGCAAGCTGGCCAAGTGGAAAATCCTGCTGAGTAAGTTCGACATTGTCTATGTGACTCAGAAAGCAGTCAAGGGACAAGCATTGACAAATCATCTTGCTGAGAGTCCTGTGGACGGAGAATATGAACCCTTGAAAACGTATTTTCCCGATGAAGTGGTATCATTCATAGGAGAAGACATTGCAGAATTCTATGACGGTTGGAGAATGTTCTTCGATGGAGCGGGGAGCTTTAAAGGAGTCAACATTGAAGCTGTCCTAATATCAGAAACCGGTCAACATAATCTAGTATCTGCTAAGCTTAGATTCCCCCGCACCAACAATATGGCGGAATATGAAACCTGCATCTTAGGGCTCAACATGGCCATTGATATGAATGTTCAGGAACTGTTAGTTATTGGTGACTCATACTTTCTAATACACTAGGTACAAGGAGAATGGGCTACTAAGAATTCCAAGATACTGCTGTATCTGCAACACGTGTAGGAATTAAGAAAGAGGTTCACGAAGATAGAATTTTGGCACATCCCCAGAATTCAGAACGAGTTCGCCGACGCATTGGCCACCCTATCATCCATGATACAGCATCCAGATAAGAACTTCATTGACCCCATTCCAGTGAAGATCCATAGCCAGTCGGCCTACTATGCCCATGTTGAAGAAGAAGTAGACGGAAAACCATGGTTCCACGACATCAAAGAGTATTTGTCAAAAGAAGAATACCCAATTCTTACAAATCATACTAAAAAACGCACGCTCCGGAGATTGTCCAACAACTTCTTTCACGACGGAGGAATCTTATAAAAGGGACTCCCGATTTGGGGATTACTGATATGTGTTGATGCAAAGGAAGCCTATAAGCTACTTGAGGAGATACATGCTGGGATCTGGACCACATATGAATTGCTTTGTCTTAGCAAAGAAGATACTCAGGGCTAGTTATTTTTGGATGACCATGGAAGCGGACTGCATCCAGTATGTCCGTAAATGCTATCGATGTCAGGTACATGAAGATATGATAAAGGTACCCCCAAACGAGCTCAATGAAACAAGCTCACCTTGGCCATTCACCACCTGGGGAATCGACGTTATTGGACCGATCGAGCCTACCGCCTCAAACGGACACAAATTCATCTTAGTAGCAATTGATTATTTCAATAAATGGGTCAAAGCAGCATCTTACAAAGCAGTGACTAAGAAAGTCGTGGCAGACTTTGTCCGTGACCATATTGTTAGTTGGTTTGGAATTCCCAAATCAATCATCACCGACAACGAAAACAATCTCAACAACGACCTTATGAAAGCCATGTGCGAGACCTTCAAAATCAAGCATAAGAATTTTACATCATATAGACCTCAGATGAATGGAGTTGTAGAAGCCGCCAACAAGAACATCAAGAAGATATTGAGAAAGATGATAGAAAAACACAAACAGTGGCACAAAAATCTATCATTTGCCTTACTGGGATACCGCACTACAGTTTGCACATCAACTGGGGCAACTCCTTACTTATTGGTTTATGGTACCGAAGATGTTATTCCTGCCGAAGTGGAGATTCCTTCCTTAAGAATCATATAAGAAGCTGAGCTCAGCGATGTAGAGTGGATAAGGAGTCGCTATAAGAAACTAGCCCTCATAGACGGGAAAAGAATGAATGCAGTATGTCATGGACAACTTTATCAGAATAGAATGACAAAAGTCAAGCCAAGATAGTTCACAAAGGGGCAACTGGTGTTGAAAAAGATCTTTCCGCATCAAGATGAAGCCAAAGGAAAATTCTCTCCCAACTGGAAAGGTCTATACATGGTTCATCGGGTACTGACAGGAGGAGCTCTCATACTTGCATAAATCGACGGTGAAGTCTGTCCAAAGCCAATCAATTTAGATGCAGTCAAAAGATACTATGTGTAATTCTTTATGCTTTTCTCAAATGATGTAAATTGAACTATGCCTGACCTCATTCCCGTTTAAGAGGGGATACGTAGGAAGCCCTATGGGTTCGGTCATAATTCAATAAAAAATTCATCCCCCATACAATTGGAAACTGGGGCAAAATTTTGAGGACCCTCAAAATTCTGAAGCATGTTCAGCCAATCGCCGCACGAGCAACAGTCAGAGTCTCCAACCCATCAAACTAGGGAAATTTTTTTAGGAGGACCCTAAAAATTCCGTAGCATGAGAGGTTGCAATGTCTTGAACCGTGTCACGGTCGTCGGTTCATCTAAATTTCTTAAAATATATTTTATATTATGTCTTTACAAATCATGCATGCATGCTTTTAAAAATAGCTCTGTTTAGCGAACGCTACCCCGATGATATAAACAGAATCATCAGACCAAGCAGAACGAGTCGAGCAAATCCAGCGGGAATACGAACCAACCTTCCCCATCTACAAAACTCATGATTTTTCTTTGGATGCAGGAACAAAGAATAAAACAAGCTTCGAAGTCACAATTCTCAAAACAGTTGCAATTGCCAAGACATGCAATTATCACAAAGAATAAGCATGCTCCGTAGTCACAATTCTCACAATAATCCCAATGTCAAAATCCTCCACCAGCTAAGAAACTCTGCTACCATTTGCTATTTATTCTTCTGCATAAGGCAATCTCTGCCTTCCACATTTTGTATAAGGCTAATCTCTGCCTTCCCTTTGCATAAGGATAATCTCTGCCTTCCCTTGCATATGGCTAATCTCTGCCTTCCCTTGCATAAGGATAATCTCTGCCTTCCTCTGCATAGGGATAATCTTCTGCCTTCCATTTGCATGAGACTAAGCTCTACCTCCATTTTCATAAGGCTAACTTTCTGCCTTCCCTCTGCATAAGGCTAAGCTCTGCCTTCCATTTTCATGAGGCTAAGATCTGCCTCCAATTTACTTTTTTCCGAGACTAAGCGTTGTCTCTCGAGCATTATTTACTTCGCTTTCCTTACGGGCTAAACTCTGCCCTTCAATTCGCAAGACTAAGCTCTATCTTTTCAGCATCATATTATTGCATTTCATGGGCTGAAATATCGCCAACTTATCCAAAGTCGTTATCGTTCGGAGGCACCATATTCATGGCCCGAGAACACTATGTCATGGCCTGAGGATCTCTATCAATCTTGCATGTCATAATTTAATGGCGTCATCATTCGGAGGCACCATCCTCATAGCTAGAGAACATCATTTCATGGCCTGCGAATCATTCGTCAAACAATTCATGGCCCAGGACATCATGGTCTGAGAACGTCATCCTTAACCGTCCAAAGACAACGTTCATAGTCCGACGTGAACATGGATCATGTTTAAATCTTTCGCACAATATGCGCTTGTCTTGTTTTACTTTTGTAGGTAACCTGGCAAGCGACGACTATCCTAGCAGGAGCGGTCCCGCTCCAGTACTCCAAACCATATCAAACCTAACCTTTCATGTAAACCGTCTAACCCTACATGTCACGTCTGTTCTTGTTATAACTCCATCGGTATACTTCGCCGATAGGTCCGGAACTACATACGACCTGATTACTGTAAAACCAGGGATATGTAGGCAACTCAGAAGCCAGGGTGCGGCCAAAATCTCTCCAAATTGTTTCGCTCGGTCAAAATTGGCCATCATATCTTTACCTGACAACTCTTTCATCCTTTCCGGGTAAATATGGGTAGCTGTTGATACATAATATTTCCTCAAAATATTTTTAAATTTAGCATATATATCTTCAAAATCATGCTTTCATAGCAATTGGTATTTTCTATAATTTTCCTGTATTTTTATTAATTTATTTTAATTTATCTGGCATTTTTATTTCCAATAATTAATTACAAAATTGCATTATAAATGATTTCAAAAACATTTCTGGATTTAATTTATTATTTAGGGTCTTACTAAGACTAAATTTGTAACGACCCGACTGGCCGTTTTGAGCTCTAGTGTGTCGTTCATCAGTTGAAAGTCATGAACAATTTCATTTCAGGTATATTGACTTGTGCATATGGTCGGAATTGAAATTCATGAAGATCGGAGTTGAATTTAAAGGAAAATTCTCATTTCAGAAGTCTTAAGTTGAAGAAATCGAGTAAGGCTGGGATTTTGAGCAAACAACCTCGGAATCAGGATCCGAAGGTTCCAACAGGTTCGTATGATGACTTCAGACTTGGGCGTATGTCCAGAACAAGTTTTGGATGACCCGGGGGCAGTTCAACGCATATTGTGGAAATTCAGTATTTTAAGGAAATTTCCTAAGTTTGACTTGAAGTACATTTAATTGATATTGATGTACATTTGGGATTCCGAGTCTGGGAATAGCTCCATATGGTGATTCTTGAGTTGGAGGCGCGATCGGAAGTGAATTCGGATATCCGGAAGTCAATTTAAGCTCATTTGGCTAAAGATAGAAAACTAAAGGTTTTTGAAGAATTCGACAGGAAATGGAAATTTTGATACCGGGGGTCGGAATGCAGTTTCAGAAATTGGAGCGGGTCTGTAATGCCGAATATGACCTTCCTGCGAAATTTGAGGTCAATCGGACGTGGTTTGATATGTTTCGGCATCAGATGTGAAAGTTAGAAATTTCAAAGTTCATAAAGTTGGATTTTAGTGCGATTCATGATTTCGGCGTTGTTTGATGTTATTTGAAGCCTCGAGAGAGTTCGTGGGGTGTTATGGGTTTGAGTCGTGTGTTTGGACGGGGTCTCGAGGGCCTCGGGTGTGTTTCGGGGTGGTTTCGGGGCATTTCGGGTTGTATTGCTGTTGCTGTTTGCTGGTGTTTTTGGTAATGCTGTGCGATCGTAGCCTTAGCTATGTGATCGCGGAGAAAAAACTGAGGGGCAGGGTTTTGACCTATGCGATCACGGATGTTGGGGTGCGATCGCGGAGAAGGGCCAGGCAGGCTTGTGCGATTGCAAGGAGGAAGGTGCGATCGCGGAGAAGGAATTTTGGTGGGAGCTGGAAATGGCCAGTGCGATCACGGGCGTCCTTGTGCGATTGCGGAGGAGTGATCTGGGTGGCATGTGCAATCGCAGACAACTACATGCGATCGCATAGAAAGGCAGAACTGGGTAGTGTTGAATTAAAACGGGATTTTCGCATTTCTCTCTCATTTTTCAAAGCCATGGGCGATTTTTGGAGAGCTTCAAGAGAGGATTTTCGTCATCTATGTTAAGTTTGGGAGCATTGCGCATCCATTTTAGTCGTCGTAGAGGCTTGGAGGCCGGTGATGGATCTTCGGAGCGAGGTTAGTCTCCTTTCTAACCTTGTAAGCGGGAACTGTCCCCATAGGTGTTCTACATGCTGTGTGTAATTGTTTGTGGGGGTTACGTACGCACCAAGTGATGAGAGTCCGTACGTAGCGTCTATTATTTTTATGTCCGGGTAGTTAGGCCCCACATCATGCTTTGTATTCTTCTTGTGATCAACTGTATGTTATGAAATCCTGCTATGTGTAGTTTTGTTTCTCTGAGATTTATGGAATTTAAAATAAAAATAAAAGGGATTGTTTTACGGAAAATAAAATGAAAAGAATTGTATTATGGAAAATAATATGAAAGGAATTGTTTTACGGGAAGTAGTATGAAAGAAATTATTTATGGAAAGTATTACGAAAAGGAAAGAATATTGTGTGCGTATGTGATCGCCTCGCAATTTACATTCCGCGAGCGATGTGTGATTTCCCCCACTAGTATATTTGTAAAATATATGGCATCGAGCCGTACGCCACGGCGGAGTTGAGAAGTATTTGTAATATATATGGGATCGGGCCGTACGCCACGGCAGAGTTGAAATTTAATTGTAATATATATGGGAGCGGGCCATACGCCACGACGGATTCAAAGATACATTTATGGGAGCGGGTAGTACACCACGGCGGATTCAAAGATACATTTATGTGAGCGGGCCGTACGCCATGGCGGATTCAAAGATACATTTATGGGAGCGGGCCATACGCCATAGCGGGTTCAAAGATACATTTATGGGAGCGGGTCGTACGCCACAACGGATTTAAAGAAAGGAAATTACTTATTTACTTATTATCAGAATTTATTTGGATTACAGTGCCTTATATATATATTTGCTGCTTTACTGCCTTCACATGTCTACTGCTTTCAGCATATTCTGTCCTATTTATATTGTTGGACCTTAGTGAGTGTCAAGTCGACCTCTCGTCACTACTTCTTCGAGATTAGGCGGGATACTCACTGGGTACATATATGTATATGTACTCATGCTACACTTTCTGTGCATTTTGTTGCACATGTATCTTCATAGTTCAGCGATTGATTTGGAGACTTGCTCGGGCTGCATTCATCCGGAGGCGTTCCGCAGTTGACAGAGTCTCCTTCTTTCTATATCTTTACATTGTATCTCTATTGCTTTTGTCCCATTTTTTTCTCGGATAAGAGTTGTATAGTTGTATAAATTCTTAGAAACTGCTCATGTACTTGTGTCATCGGGTTCTGGGGAGGTGTTGAGTCTTGTTTTATTGAATTAAATGGATTTCCTATCGTGTTTAATTTACAAAAGCTTATTTATTTGATTATGAAAAGCAATAAAGGCAACGATTTCGAAATTGTTAAACAGGATGGTATTTCAACTGATTAAGGTGTTTGCTTGCCTGACAGTGGTGTCCGGCGCCATCACAACCCATAGGTTTTGGGTCGTGACAATGTGATAACAGAGCTCTAGGTTCCCCTAGGTTTCACGAGTCATGAGTAAGTCTAGTAGAGTCTTGCAGATCGGTACAGAGACGTCTGTACTTATCTTCGAGAGGCTGCAGGGCATTTAGGAGTACTTCCCTTCTTGATATCTTATCGTGCGATTTGATTCCTCTCAGGCTTATGCCAATGTTTCTTCCTACTCAATCTTATACGTCGCGAAACGCTTCCTATAATCAAGAGTTTGAGGAATTGTAATGGGGCTACAGATGTGGTGCGTGATGTTTTTCATGCATAGTCGAATTATCGCCCTGCAGAAGAATATGATGTTATTTTAGCTCAGTAGTTGTGTTTCTGAGAGCCTTGAGGCTATGCTCGGAAAGTGATGATGTTTCGATTGGTTATCGCGCGATGTTGATATGGGGAATGCTTGCCCATGTGTTGGGGGTGATGAATGGCTTGAAGGGAGTTCTTCTCAGAGTGTGGTTTCGAGATTTCGGTATTTTAGTTTCGGTAGAGGAAAGGCATTTGGATTATGAATGGTCCAGTTTGGGTTGATAAAGTATCGAAGCTGGGTGTCATTGGGAAAGGTGGAATATTCACCTGTGATGTGGTATCGCCGTTTGATCGAATAGAACATGTTAAGTTCGCCGGTGCTATAGTTCTTCAGTTGCATTGGGATAGAGTGTTGTGAAGCAGTATTGAAGAAGCAGCTGTTATAGACCGTGGTGTGCGGTGGTTAAAGTATGGAATGAGCGCATCTAATGAATGCAGCTCAAGAAATATGATCATCAGTGAAGTCGTGGTGATCTGGTGGTTCAAGAGATACAGAGAATGATATTGAATTGAGGCCACAGTTGAGAAGCATGTGATGAAGGAAGTCACGTGGAAAGTGTCAGATAGCGGCTAATCTCTATATGCCAGGCGTTAGAGACGGAAGTCGGGTAATTGCTTAAGGGAATGAGTCCAACTAAGTAAGAAGTGGCAGTATAGCCTATGAGATCAGTTGTATGGCGGTGGCCTGCCTTGAGGAGGAATTGAAGTGATTTGAGAAATTTTGTGGACAGGGAGTAGGTCCACAAGCTTAAACCGAAATGTTGGTTATTCGGCGGAAGGCTGGATGCAACACAAATGAGATTATTAGGGATGAGGAAGGATGCGTTATGGCAGGTGAATTTAAGGATATCGTGGCGTATTCAGTAGATGCCCCTGAGAAGTGGACGAACTGGTAAAGATGGTGAATGAGAGCAGGTTGAGGATGGGGTGTTGATGCCACAGGGGGTGTAGCGTCGTATTGTCGGACGATGTCAGTTGGTGATTTCTGCAGGTGGGTTATTTCTAGGTATAGGTTAGCAGGTATTTCTTGGAATAGGTTAATGGGTATTCCTAGGTATAGGGTAGCAGGTATTTATGGGAATAAGTTAGTGGGTATTTCTAGGAATAGGTTAGCAGGTATTTCTAGGCATAGGTTATCGGGTATTTCTGGGTATAGGATAGCGGTGGTATGGTTAGTAGATCTCTGTAAGGAATCATAGCGGCGATTCGTTAGGAGGCAGAATGGGCTAATGATGCTAGGGATTTTTGGGTATTTGGGGAATGCTAAATTTGGAAGGGCTGACAGATTGGTTGAGCAAGATCATGCTAGCAAAGGAGGAAGGATCCCAGCATAGGTCTATAGTGAGATAAAGGGTAGCTTCGGGCTAAGCAGGGGAGTCCCACCACCTGTTGCTGGACTGTAGGGTTGCGTCCTCATGTGATTGCGGAATTTCCAGTGTATCGGCAAGCTGTTACAGCTAAGAGGAAGGAGTGAATCAGTAAGTGAGCATGTCATATGATAAAAAAATGTGCAAATTGGTCCTATTGGACCAGGTTAGGCTCTAGAAGACTAAGAATTTGTGCTTAAGGCATAGGCAATTTGTAAGGGTAGTGACTCAGTCACGTGCGTCATTGAAGAGCATGTTCATGTGCTAGAAGAGCCTTAGAGTTGATTGTATTCGGGGCCAGCCAGAGTGGGTGACTCTCAGCAGCGGTCCTGATGAATTTGAAAGTTTGAAACTGTGGTGTGCAAGGGTTTCAGGCAGCAGTATGATTAAGAATCGAGCTTTTGCAGTATAATCTCTGAGGAGAAAGAGACTAGTTGGAGTGTTCTATGTTACTTCAACACGCAAGATAGTGTTGGAAGAGTGAGAGAAATAAACTCCGAGTTGTAGAAAGGTTTTCAGGAGGTTGTAAGATGGGTTGCGGAGTTTAGGCAGCATGGTCTCGTGAATCAAGGTCTCTCGGGATGAGTGAGGGTTGAGTTGCTATGAGTTGAAAGGAGATACTATTATCTTTGAGGAAATTAAAGATGATTACCTGTTCGGCAGTAATCAGTTCATTCGGTATGATTGGGCATGTGTATGGTTTGTACAGATGTGTGTGGGGCTTGTTGGCCATCGTAATAGATTTCAGCTGGAAGCATTCAAGTGCTATGGCCTGTCAGGTGTAGGCGGATCCCGGAAGGTTATGGTGGTTCAGTTAATTACCTAAGGATTTGTATGTATTGTGAGGGTGGGAACTCACTTGTATGTTGCTATGGTTTTCATGAATTGAGGCAAGTGAAATATTTCTATATGTGATGAAAAGGCTTTACCCTATTAGTGGTTCAGGAGTCAGGATGGGATTGCTATGCCATCCCTTATTAGCACGTTAGGTGAAGTAAGAAGTATGTACCGGAAGTAAGAATCGAGATTTGCAGTTCGGTGTTGGCAAGGATGTCACGGGCTCAGAGGAGCAAGAACAAAGGATTTGAATGTTTAATAATAAGCTGATGTTGTCTTCAGTGTCACCTGAGATCGGTGTTGGGTGAAAGAGGATTTGTATCTTGATTATGGGTCATTTAATTATTTTGCAGCCTTGGGGTGGTCGGTAGTATGGATGTGCATACTAGCTACTTGTGTGAAAAGTCGTGGGAGCGTGACCACGGGAAGATTATGTAAGTGTGACTTGTATCACCTTATTGATTGAAGATTTGGACCAAGTATAAGGAAATGCAATATTGCTTAATTGAGAATATATGCCAGTTGGTTGTGGATTGTGGGGTGTTTGTCCCTGCTATCAGCCTAGTTCAGTGCGAGCAGAATCGGCTTGAAGTGAATGAATGGATTTAAACGAGACTATGGGCTTCATGCAAGCCAGATGTGTTCATTTCTATATAGCGCTCCTCAAGGAGGGGTATTGGGATATCAGGTTTTGTCCCGTCTTCGTCAAATTCATGTGATATTGTGATTGTGTCGTGTGAGTTGTGAAGCGGCTTGATAAATTCTTATGTGTTGAGATTCCGCGTGGCGATGAGGTTAAGTGAGCAAAATGGCTCTTGAGATTAAGATTATATTACACCTTAGCTGTGTTTGAGTTTTATGGCATATGGCTCTATAAGTCTCCCCAGAATGGTATTATGCACTTAGCGTGCTTGTGACCGATGTCAGTAAATTATAATAGTGAGCAATTAAGCTCTGTGTATATATTTCTTTATGTAAATTCGATGATGGGATCGGGTGGCACGCCGCCACAAATATGATATTTGGATCGGGTTGCGCGCCGCAACAGTGTGATGTTGAGAAAGACTCCTATAATGATTATTCTTGTGTTTCACTTCCAATTTCTCTGAGGAAAGTTCATATTTATAGCGTGAGTCGGGTAGTCCCTTCCTGATGTCGTTTCCTTATGTGTCGTGTTCGAATTGTGGCCTATTGGCGCATTGTGCCATCGTGTGAGACTGTTGTTTATGCCTGAGGTGATTGGTTATCTGAGCAGTTCATACTGGGTGAGACGAGATTTATAAATTTGGGATCGGTGTGATAGGATTATGCGAGTATATTGCAAAGGAGTTGCCCTTATTGGTTTGCAATGAGATGATGATCTAAGTTTAGAGAAAAGATTTCATCGTGTGGTTAACTCTGCAGATAGTTATGAATTTCTACACGTCTCCTCCATTGTGGTGTTATCGTCAGCGTTATAGTAGAATATATGAACGTATCTTATAAGGTGCCTTGAGAGCATCAAATTCGCAGAATTTTGGCTATTAAGGTTCGGGGAGCGTTATTGTTGTCAGATGATGGACCATGCAGTGTATGGTGCTGATTCAGCAAAGGCACGCAGTTGTGTTCTGGTGCCTCGTTTGGTAGTTGATATGGTGTTCAAATATTAGAATCAGACATGGCAGAGAATTTCAGGTGCTTGGAACCGAGTTCAGAACGTATTGTATGAATAAGAAGAGGATATCTTCAGATTTGATCAAGCTTGTGTGTTCATCGGGAATGTAGTAGCACGGGAAGGTGCAGGAGGTGCTGAACAGTGATTTCACATAACTCCAGAGCAGTTCTTGGCACGTTCGAGGATGAACGTCTGTTTAAGTGGGGGGAGAATGTAATGACCCGAACGGCCGTTTTTAGCTCTAGCGTGTCGTTCAGCGGTTGAAAGTCATGAACAACTTAATTTCAGGTATATTGACTTGTGCATTTGGTCGGAATGGAAATTCAGGAAGATCAGAGTTGAATTTAAAGGAAAATTCTCATTTCAGAAGTCTTAAGTTGAAGAAATCGAGTAAGGCTGGGATTTTGAGTAAACGACCTCGTAATCAGGATCTGAAGGTTCCAGCAGGTTCGTATGATGATTTCGGACTTGGGCGTACCGGAATGGTTTGGATAACCCGGGGGTAGTTCAACGCATATTGTGGAAAGTCAGTATTTTAAGGAAATTTCCGAAGTTTGACTTGAAGTACATTTCAATGATATTGATTGATACACTCAATTTACACCTTAAAAGAATGTAAGCGATCGTTGTCAAATATAGTAACCC
>MDKH01114519.1:0-10758 GCA_005239495.1 Nicotiana undulata
CAGCTGTAACAAAGATCTCACATAAATTTCCAAAGAATTTCCAAGGTTATGACTTTCAAAATATCAGTAAGTATGGAATACGAAAGATAATAGAGTAAAACAATAATTTTTCAAATCTGTAAGCTTCAAATCCTTGAGTTTCAGAACCAGTAAAATATCATTGAAATTTAGTAAAACATAAGTATCATCCCTTATCACAGTCATATATTTATATTTTTTCTGTCCAGCCTTATCACAGTCATATATATTTATATTTTCCCTGTCCTCCCTTATCACAGTCATATATATTTCCCCTGTCCATCCTTATCACAGTCATATATATGTATTTCCCCTGTCCACCCTTATCACAGTCATATATATGTATTTTTCCTGTCCACCCTTATCACAGTCATATATATTTATATTTTTCTTATCCACCCTTATCACAGTCATATATATATTTTTCCTGTTCACCCTTATCACGGTCATATATATTTATATTTTCCCTGTCCACCCTTATCACAATCGTATATATATATATATATATATAGATCAAAACTTTCACAATTCAGGCCAAGCCTTTCATAATACTTTTGTTTCAACAGTCATAAACAATAAACGGTATTTCTCACAACTTCATAAATAATATCTCAGAATAAAACCAACCGAAATATATATATATATATATATATATATATATATATATACATCTTGTAAAAAAATGTCAACACACTCAGTCTTCATGTACCACAATGAAACCAAGGAAGACAACTAGTACTTTTCCAAAAATGATTGCAACAAGACTTACAACAATATAACGAGCCAAATAATTAAAGAAACAACAATGAACATGAAGAAATTAAAAATATGAAGCAATTAAATTGGAAACGGGGAAGGGATCATGTAAGCAAACCATTTGGTGGTGCATAGAGACTCGTCACCTCACTGATACACCACACACATGCATTTTCACATAACAAATAGGTTGGGTATTCCTATGCCCTCAAGTCAAGGTAAAACCAAGCACTTACCTCAAATTCGCAGGCCACTCACTGCTCAATTATAACTTTCCCTTTTTGAATTCACCTCCAATACACTCGAATCTAACCATTATTAACTTAATATCATTAATTAATGCTAAAGGAACTAATTTTACTAAAAAATATAATTATCCCTAAGTTTTTTCAAAAAAAAGTTAAAACCCGACCCTGGGCCTGCCTTGTCCAAACTCGGTGTTCGGACCAAATTACGTTTACCCATTAACCCCCGAGCCCGAATATGCAATTAGTTTTGAAATCCGACCTCAATTTGAGTGAAAGATTCAATTTTATAAAATTCCCTAATTCTACCCAAACCCTCATTTTTTACCATGAAAATTCTTTTTTTTTATTTAAAAGTGATAAAAATCATTGGGTAATTGAAATATAACCAAAAAACGAGTGGAGAACACTTACCCCAATCCATATGGTGAAAATCGCTCAAATCCGAGCTTCCCCAACTCAAAATATGACCGAATGAACAAACCCTAGTTTTATACATTTTTCTGCCAGCTATTCTGCCTCGTTTCTCGTACCAAACAATCTCGAAACTCGATTGTTATGTCTCCAATGGATTCCTTGTGAAATGCTAGTCAAGTTAGGTTTTTGAATCACTCAATTTGACATTATAATGAATGAGATATATAGGTTTTAATATTTGTAAATAGTGCAGATTTTTAAATACGCTGTCAATGGCAATTTCGTAATTAATCTGAAAAATATGGCAACCTTAGTAAAATGATCATGAAATCCTCATACGATGTCCAAATTCAACGATTATTTTGCTACGTTTTGTAATTACGATACGGATCTAATACTTCATTCAAAACAGAAATCGGAGCTCATTTGTTCAATATGATATCATTTATGCTTGAAAAACGACGTCGAAAAATAACAAAGAAAGAGCGCAACACAACCAAAACCTATTCGAAACTAACCCGATCCCTCGGGGCTCTAAACCAAATATTCATGCAAGTCTAAAAACATACGGACTTGCTCGTGCGATCAAATCATGAAAATAACATGTAAAACTATGAATTAAACCTCAAAACTTGTCATTTTTCTCAAGAACACTTAAAGTTTACTATTTATCAACCGGACGTCCGAATCACGTCAAATAAATTCAGATTCTCACAAAATTTTGCAGACAAGGCTTAAATATCATAACAAACCTGTATCGAGCTCCAGAACAAAGATACGGGCCCGATACCAACAGTTTTAAACGTTAATTCATTTCTTTATTTCATTAATAATTCAGCAAAATAATTTCTTTCAAAAATTGATTTCTAAGGCTTGAGACCTCGGAATTCAATTACGGGCATACGCGCAAGTCCCATATTTTACTGCGGACCTCCCGGGATCGTCGAAACATAGATTCGCGTTCGTTTACTCAATATGTTGACTCAAGTCAACTAAAACCAAATTTTTATTTCTAAAAATTATTATTTCTTATATTTTCACATAAAAGCTTTCCGGTTTCACGTCCGGACTGCGCACGCAAATCGTGGTATTTAAAATTAATCTTTTTATGGCTAATAATCCTAGAACAGAGTCTAAATTAATTAAATGACTCTTTGGGTCATCACAATAGGTCTCACCAGTCATGAGCAGGTTTAGTAGAGTTTTGGGGATGGGTACTGAGACGTCTATACTTATCTTCGAGAGGCTGCAAAACGCTTAGGAAAAATCTCACATTCCTGAATTCAGTCGTGCGAATCTGTTGATTCTAGAAACTAAACTTCTGTTGTTTCATTCTCTCACAGATGGTGAAGACACGCGCTACCGATCAGGGTGACCAGACACCAGTTAGGCCCGTAAGAGGCCGAGTCCGCGGTCGAGGCCGTGGTAGAGGGAGGGGTGCAGCCCGCGCAGCAGCCGAAGAAGTACCTGTAGACCCTCCACTTGTTCCATATCAGGTCCCAACCATTGAAGTAATAGTGGGACCGGTTTAGGCATCGGTAGTGCCCATTGTGATTCTAGGTCTTTAGGAGACTTTGCTCAGATTTTGATTATTTGCACAAGTCTTGCACAGGCAGTCGATATTTCCACTATTGCCGCTAATTCTCAGGCCCGGGGAGGCACTCAGACTCTAGCTGCCCGTACACGTGAGCAGGTTATTCAGGGGCTCTAGACACCAGGGGCAGCTCCAGCCCAGCTGGTTGTCCCAGCTCAGGATCTTATGATCCCAGTTATGGCTGATGACGAGCAGTGTAGGTTGGAGAGACTTGGTAGACTTCAGCCTCCGACTTTCAGTGGTACTGAGGGCAAGGATGCCCAGGGCTTCTTAGACAAGTGTTAGAGGATTCTTCACATAGCAAGGATATTGGAGACCAGTGGGGTCTCGTTCACTACCTTCCAATTCTCAGAAGCTGCATTCACTTGGTGGGAGGCTTATGTGAGGCCTAGGCCTATTCGTGAAGTGCCCCTTACCTGGAATCAGTTCTTCATTCTCTTCCTGGAGAAGTATGTACTGCAATCTCACCGGGAGGAGTTGCGTAGTAAGTTCGAGCAGTTGCGTCGGGAGGACATCACCGTGACGCAGTATGAGATGACGTTCTCCGAGTTGTCCTTCCATGTTATCTGGCTAGTTCCCACTGATAGGGAGAGGATCAAGAGGTTCATTGATGGCCTCACTTATCAGCTTCAGATTTTTCTGACCAGGGAGGGGGTATCTGATGCTTCATTTGAGGAGGTGGTTGATATTGCCAAAGAGATTGAGTCAATTCGCCGTTAGGAGCGAGTCGAGAGGGAGGCCTCGAGGATCTAGTACTTTTGGTGGTGCTCATTCAGCAGGTCAGTCCCAGCAAAGCAGAGGCCGCCCATTTAGGCATCCTCAGCCAGTTTGTGCAGCTTATAGTGGTGCATGTTCGGGGCATGGTCACCGCGGATCTCATCCGGGCCGTTCCTCATTCATTGCTCTTCCAGCTCAGAGTTCATATTGAGCACCATCGGTTAAGGGTTCCTCAGTGCATGGTCCTTCTAATGGTTATTCAGGTACTACGGGTTCCCTTCAGTCCCCACTGTCATTTGCTGAGAGGGGTTGTTTTGAGTGTGGTGATCCGGGTCATATCAAAAGGTTTTGTCCCCGTCTTTCGGGTGGTTCATTCCAGCAGAAGAGTCAGCCGTCAGCTTCAGCACCAGTTACTTCATCACCTGCCCCGCCAGCTAGGGGTGAGGGTCAGTCAACTAGAGGCCGCCCTAGAGGGAGAGGTCGATCAGGTGGAGGTCAGGCTCATTTTATTAACTCCCACCCAGACGATATGCTATGGCCTCAAATGCAGTGATTACAGGTATTGTCTAAGTCTGTCACCGAGATGCTTCGGTCTTATTTGATCCTGGTTCCACGTATTCCTATGTTTCATCATATTTTGCCCATTTTATAGATATGTCCCGTGAGTCCTTAGTTACATCTGTTCATGTGTTGTCTTCGGTGGGCGATACTATTGTTGTGGACCATGTGTATCGGTCATGTGTGATATCTATTAGGGGTCTGAAGAACTGAGTGGATCTATTATTTCTCAGCATGGTTGACTTTGATGTGATGTTGGGCATGGATTGGCTATCTCCGTGTCAATGTGTTCTAGATTGTCACGTTAAGACTGTGACCTTAGCTATACCAAGATTTTCGAGGGTTGAGTGGAGAGGTTTTGTTGAGTATGTGCCTAGTAAGGTGATTTCTTACCTGAAGGCTAAGCGTATGGTGGAGCAAGGGTGTTTATCGTATTTGGCTTTTGTGAGGGATATCAGTGTTGAGACTCCCGCTATTGTTTTTGTTCCTGTGGTCCGTGATTTTCCGGACGTGTTTCCTGCTGACCTGCTAGGCATGTCACTTGACAGGGATATTGATTTTGGTATTGATCTAGTGTCGGGCACTCATCCCATTTCCATTCCACCGTATCGTATGGTATTAGCGGAGTTGAAGGAATTGAAGTAGCAGCTTCAGGAACTCCTAGATAAGGGGTTCATTTGGCCTAGTGTGTCACCTTGGGGTGCACCAGTGTTGATTGTGAAGAAGAAGATGGTTCCATGAGAATGTGTATTGATTACAGGTAGCTGAACAAGGTTACAGTCAAGAATAAGTATCATTTGCCTCGTATTGATGATTTTTTTGACCAGCTTCAGGGAGCCATGGTGTTCTCTAAGACTGATTTGAGATCCGGGTATCATCAGTTGAAGATTCAGGATTCAGATCTTCCCAAGACGGCTTTCAGGACTCGTTATGGTCATTATGAGTTCATGGTGATGTCTTTTAGGCTGACCAATTCCCCAGCAGCGTTCATGCATTTGATGAATATCATATTTCAGTCGTATTTGGATTCCTTTGTTAATGTGTTCATTGATGACATCCTGGTATATTCTCGTAGCCAAGAGGAGCATGCTCAGCATTTGTCGGTTGTTTTACGGAGATTGATAAAGGAGAAGCTTTATGCGAAGTTCTCCAAGTGTGAGTTTTGGCTTGGCTCAGTAGCTTTCTTGGGACACGTGGTGTCCAGTGCGGATATTCAGGTTAATTCGAAGAAGATAGAGGCGGTGCAGAGTTGGCCCAAACCGCCCTCAGCCATAGAGATTAGGAGCTTCCTTGGTTTGCGGGGTATTACCGTCGCTTTGTGGAGGGGGTTTCTTCTATTGCTTCGCCCCTGGACAAATTGACCCGGAAGGGTGCTCCGTTCAGGTGGTCGTACGAGTATGAGGAGAGCTTTCAGAAGCTCAAGGCTTCTTTGACCTCATCTCCAGTGCTAGTATTGCCATCAGATTCTGGTTCTTATATCGTATATTGTGATGCCTCAAGGATAGGCATCGGTTGTATTTTGATGTAGGAGGGTAGGGTGATTGCCTACGCCTCGCGCCAATTGATGACTCATGAGAAGAATTACCCAGTGCATGATCTCGAGCTAGCAACTATTGTTCACGCCTTGAAGATTTGGCATCATTATTTGTATGGGGTGCATTGTGAGATTTTCACTGATCACCGTAGTCTGCAGCGTTTGTTTAAGTAGAAGGATCTGAATTTGCGTCAGAGAAGATGGTTGGAGCTTCTCAAGGACTCTGATATCACTATTCTATACCATCTGGGGAAGGCCAATGTAGTGGCCGATGCCTTGAGTCGCAGAGCAAAAAGTTTGGGGAGTCCAACATATCTTCCAGCAACAGAGAGACCATTAGCACTTGATGTTCAGGCCTTAGCGGGCCGGTTGGTGAGATTTATCAAAGCCCCGCCGGGTATTGGCTTGTGTAGCCTCCGGGTCTTCTCTTTATGACTGTATCAGGGAGCACCAATATGATGACCCACACTTCCTCGTTCTTTGGGATAGGGTTCAGCGAGGTGATTCCAGAGATGTAGTTATTGGTGATGATGGGGTCCTGAGGATGCAGATCGGATATGCGTGCCTAATGTAGATGGTCTTCGAGAGTTGATTCTAGCAGAGGCACACAGCTCGCGATATTCCATCCATCCGGGTGCCGCGAAGATGTATCAAGATCTAAGACAACACTATTGGTGGAGGCGGATGAAGAAGGGTATTGTTGGATTTGTAGCTTGGTGTCTCAACTATCAGCAGGTCAAGTATGAGCAACAGAGACCAGGTGGACTGCATCACAGATTAGATATTCCAGAGTGGAAGTGGGAGAGGATCACCATGCACTTTGTAGTTAGGCTCCCACGGACTTCGAGGAAGTTTAATGCCATTTGTGTTATTGTAGATCGGATCACCAAGTCCGCGCACTTCATTCCTATTGGTACTACTTATTCTTCAGAGCGGTTAGCTGAGATTTACATCCAGGAGATTGTCCGGTTGCATGGTGTCCCGTTTCCATCATTTCTAACAGAGGTACTCAGTTCACACTGCAGTTTTGGAGGGTCGTGCAGAAAGAGTTGGGTACTCAGGTTGAGTTGAGCACATCGTTTCATCCTTAGACTGACGGTCAGTTAGAGCGCACTATTCAGATTCTGGAGGACATGTTGCGTGTTTGTGTCATTGATTTGGGGGTTCATGGGACCGGTTTCTGCCACTCGCAGAGTTTTCATATAATAATAGTTAACAGTCGAGTATTCAGATGACTCCATACGAGGTTTTATATGGGAGGAGGTGTAGATCTCCTGTTGGTTGGTTTAACTCGGGTGAGGCCAGGCTATTAGGCACAGATTTGGTACAAGATGCGTTGGATAAGGTGAAGTTTATTCAGGAGCGGCTTTGCACAGCACAGTCTAGACGGAAGAGCTATGCGGATCGGAAGGTCCGGGATGTATCTTTCATGGTTGGGGAGAAGGTTCTGCTGAAGGTGTCACCCATGAAGGGTGTTATGTGGTTCGGGAAGAGGGGAAAGTTGAGTTCCCGATTCATTGGGCCTTTCGAGGTGCTTCAGAGGGTTGGAGAGGTGGCTTATAGACTTGCTTTGCCACCCAGCTTATCGAGTGACCATACGGTATTCCATGTTTCCATGCTTCAGAAGTATGTTGGTGACCCGTCCCATGTTTTGGACTTCAACATGGTTCATCTTGAGGGTGATATGTCCTATGAGGTAGAGCCAATGGCTTTTTTGGGTCGTCAGGTCGGAAGGTTGAGGTCTAAGGATATAGCTTCAGTGAAGGTGCAGTGGAGAGGGCAGCCGGTGGAGGAGACCACCTGGGAGACCGAGCGAGAGATGCGGAGCAGATATCCTCACCTATTTGAGACTCCAGGTATGTTTCTAGACCCATTCGAGGACGAACGTTTGTTTAAGAGGGGGAGAATGTAATGACCCGGCCGGTCGTTCCGTCAGATTAGCCCCGTTTTCCATGTTTCTTCTTTATCATATATTTCTTGGCTTAATTATGTTGTGTGGTGTCGGTTGGTTCGGGTTCGGAGTGGTTGTGGTTAGAAATGAGACACTTAGTCTCTTAAGTTGGCTTTGTAGTGGGAAACGTCAACCGGGAATTGACTTATAGGTAAACGACCATGAAATGAGTATTTTACGGCTCAGATAGCTTCGTTAGGTGATTGGGACGTAGAGTGTGTTCGAAATGTTATTTTGAGGTCCGGAGTAGATTAGGCTTGAATTGGCATAATTGAATTTTTGGCGATTTTCGATCGGCAGTGGAAAATTAGCTATCGGTGTCTGAATGGAATTCCGAAAGTTGGAACCGGTTCGCAGTATCATTTGGATGTGTGTGCAAATTTCCAGGTCATTCGAACGAGGTTTGGATAGTTTCGGCATCGTTGGTGAGTTTCAAAAGTTTGAAAATCCTTAGGCTTGAATCATGGGTTGATTGGTGTTTCGATGTTATTTTGAGGGTTCTGAAGGTTCGACTAAGTTCGGGTGATGTCATATGACTTGTTGGTACTTTTGTTGAGGTCCTGAGGGCCTCGGGATGAGTTCGGATGGTTGACGGATTAATTTTTGGCATTTGGGAGCTGTTGGTGTGAATTATGCTGGTTTTGCGCACCTGTGGAAGGGGAGCCGCAGGTGCGAGGTCGCATGTGCGGTTTGGGAGCCGCAGATGTTGACTCTTAGGAGTTTGGGATTTGCCATAGAAGCGGTAAATTTGGTCACAAGTGCGCACCGCAGGTGCGATGGTATTGACCGCAGATGCGGTCCTGGGCGCTTAAGTGGAAAACGCAGGTGCGATTGAGTGGACCGTAGAAGCAGTCACGCAGGTGCGGCGCATGTGACCGCAGGTGCGATTTAGCTGGGCAGAACATATAAATAGTAGCCTTCGCGAATTTTGGCTTATTTCATACGGGTTGAGGCTTTTAGGAGCGATTTGAAGAGGAAAATCAAGGGAACTTCGTGGAGGTAAGATTTTTGGACCTAAAACTCATTTCTATGGTGTTATTTGACTGATTAGAGGTGAAATTTATGGAAATTAGTGACTAAATTTGGGGATTAGGGCTTAAAGTCCTAGACTTTGATTTGAGGATTTGAAGGGCCATTTGCTGTCGGATTTTTGTGTATTTGATATGTATGAACTCGTGGGAGTGTAAGGATTCAAGTTTTGTAATTTTTACGAAATTCCGAGACGTGTTCCCGGGGGTCGGATTTGGCCAATTTTGGGATTTTTGGTTAATTTTTGATAGTTTTCGAATGGGCTTTGTCCCTTTAGCATATATTGATGATATTAATATGGTTTGGGTTAGATTCGGAGCAATTGGAGGCCGAGTCATGAGGCAAAAGCATTGCGGATTAGTATTTTTGTCGGTTTGATGTAATTTATGACTGTTAATCTTGTCTTGAGGGTATGAAAGCCCGGACTCTTCATGGTATCACTAATTTAGAGTGGCGCACATGCTAGATGACGAGTGTGTGACGTGCATTGTTGGCTGATTGTGACTTGGTCCGTCCCGTAGCAACTATTTAGTAGCATATTTGATTCTAAATCACATAATATGTCTTGTTTTAATATTATTACCATATTTTGGGTTGTACGCCATGTTTGGGGCCTTGTGCCGACCTGTTTGGACCCCTTGGGGGATTTTCACTTCTATTCCTCTCTTTATTGATTTATGATCTTACACTCAGTCATATCATGTTTAACTGATGTCGAAACTCAGTCTTATTTACAGTATTTTGAGATATAAAATGATATTTTGGGTCGAGTACCCCATTTTATTGATAGCCCGATGGCTTTTTGAGAGGTGTCTGACTGAGTGAGGTCGAGGTCCTATGTTGTGAGGATATGATGAGATCGGGTTGTGCGCCGCAGCATGTTACACTATATATGATATGTGAGAGGCCGAGAGCCTGAGTGATTATGCCACGAGATGGCTTGTTATAGCGCTTGGGATGTAGGAGCCCCTTTGGAGTCTGTACACCCCCAGTGAGCGCAGGTACCTATTGAGTGCGAGTGCTGAGTGAAGAGTGATTGTGTAACGACCCAGCCGGTCGTTTTGTGTGTTGGGACTCCGTTCCCGTAAATGACTCTTTCCATAGCGGCTACTCGTGCCTCATGACTTGTGTGGGTAGGTAGTTCGAGATTCAGAAGTGATTTGGCCAGTTCAGGAACACTTGGTTCCTGAAGGCTAGCCTATTTGGCTAATTTTGGTTTCGAGCAGCATTTTTAGCAAATGACCTCGAAATTGAGTTCTGACAGCTCCAGCAGCTCCGAATGATGATTTCAGACTTGGGAGTGTGTTCGCCTCGGGTTTCTGATGACCCGAGAGTATTTCGGCACCTGAATTGGAATTCAGGATTTCATAAGATTTGGAATTCAGCCTGGAATTGGACCTCGTGATATCATGGTCCGAATGGAATTCCGGAACTGGCAATAGTTCTGTATAGTCATTTATGACTTGCCCGCAAAATTTGGGGTCATTCCAAGCAGTATAGACTCGTTCGGCGTATCGGTGAGCCATTTGAATTTTGTTGAAATCTTAAGTTTGGAACTAAGGGGTGTTGGAGAGTGATTTATAGTTTGGATGATGTTTTTAGTGTTCTGGGAGCTCGAGCAAGTCCGTCATGTGATTTGGGACTTGTTGGTATAATTTGTCGAGGGCTCGGGTGGGCCCAGGGATCTCCCAAAAACCAGCGGTTGCACAGTTGGTGGGAAATCTTCTGGTGTGACCGCACCTGCGGTCCATAAGCCACAGGCGCGAGGCTCGCACCAGCGGCCTTCCCATCGCAGGCGTGGATCCAGCCGCAGGAGCGGCCTTATTCTCGCAGGCACGGCTCCGCAGGGGCGGACCAGTCTCCGCAGACGCGGCCAATTTCACGCAGGTGCGAGTTCGCACCTGCGATCCAAAGTCCGCAAGAGCGAGACCCCCCCCCC
>ML245467.1:0-19338 GCA_005239495.1 Nicotiana undulata
TCTTATTTTATTCGAAAGAGAAATCTTCAAAACAGTTCCTTCAAAATAAATGGTTTCAAATATAATTCCCCCAATAAATGCCTTTCAATCATCATTTTCTGCAAGACAAATACTTTTCAAATATACCTTTGAAATAAAAGTTCTTCAGACATAGTTTTCTTCAAGATAAATGTTTTTCAGCTATACGTTTCAATATATATATCTTTCGATCATAATCTATTCAGAATAAATCTACCGGAACTCCGTCCGTAGATCAGAATTTGTCATGCAGTACAGGGGGAAGCTCCCGGAATACATCTGTAGTCCCAATTTAAATATGCAATACAGTTAGGGGGAAAGCTCCCGGAATACGTCTGTAGTCCCAATTTAGATATGCAATAAAATACAGGGGGAAAGCTCATGGAATACGTCCGTAGTCCCAATTTAAATATGCAATGCAGCCAACAGAAATAACAACCACAACAAGACAGTAACATCTTACATCGCCACAACACTCACAAGGCAACAAAAGATAAAAATGATATGTACGACGGTCAATCAAATCAAGAACTTAAGTCACCAGCACAGTAGAACTCATTCACAAGGAATAACAACCAAAAGGAAATAATGAGCATAAAGAACACAACTTAACAAGAGAGGAACAAGAAATAACCACGAATCCACAATATTCAAGTCAACAATAGGAAACCAAATCATCCCCGCAAGGAAAACAACTATAGCCAATCTCGCTTAGACAATTAGCTCACAGAATAAAACCCAGCTTGAACCAATGCTCATTAATAGGCAACACCAAGGAAATACAATCAACATGGATAAATATCTAACTAAACCTAAGTAGGACTTAAGGGAAATTAATATAAATCACAATATACGACTCACGGGCATGCGTGACACCAACGTATAGATATTCCAATTACTGCTAAACAATTATAGGGCAAGTAATTCTAATTCTAGTCAATTAGGCAGTTTATGAAGAAAATATAGCATGATAGTAAAAGATGTAAAATATTCAGTTAAGTTAATTAAGATCAAATAAAAACAAGGGAGATCTAAAATCAAGTAACTCCAATTTAAGCAGGAAAGGATGAAATAGCATTCGAGAACGCAGTCATAGCATTTACAACTTCATACACAGGCGTATAAGGACCTAAGAATCCTAAGAGGCCAACCTATTTGCAAATAAGTCTGGGTACGCACTCATCACCTCGCGTACACAGACTACAATCAACATACAAGACTCTAATCCTAAGGGGAAATTCCCCCACACAAGGTTAGGCAAGATACTTACCTCGAAGACGACAACCCGGTACTCCAAAATGAACTTCTCGAGCGAAAAGACCTTCGGACGGCTTAAAATCAACTAACACAACTTCAAAGTACAAATAAAACGTATAAGGAACTATTCCGAATAATAAAGTTTCGATCTTTACAAAATTATAAAAATCGACCCAAAAGTCGACCCCTGGGCCCGCACCTCGGAACCCGTCAGATTTTTACAAAATCCGAATACCCATTTCGATACGCGTTCAACCATACAAAATTTATCGAATTCTGATACTATTTGGTCCCTCAAATCATGATTTTTCATTTTAGAAATTTTCTACAAAAACCAACAATTCTCTCAACTCAAAACACAAATTAAATGATGAAAATAAAGATAAAATCATGGGATATATTTAATTCTAGTTGAAGGACACTTACCCAATCAAATTGTATTAAAAACCCATAAAAAATCGCCAAGAACCGAGCTGTAGAAGTCAAAATATGATAAAAATGGTGAAACCCTTGATTTTGAAAACTTATATTCTGTCCAGGCATTTGTGCATCACGAACGCGGAGGAATGGATGCGTTCGCGATGAAGAACAAAAATGAGGCTGCCCAGTTGAACTATGCGAATGCGAGGGCTAGCTCGCGAACACGGAAGAGGAAATGCGGAACCTATGCGAACGCGGATACAACACTGCGAACGCGAAGAGGAATTAACCTACAACCCCCTAGCCCTTAGTTCTACTATGCGAACGCGAAGAAGGTGAAGGCAGGCTTATGCGATCGCGTTCGTGTTCACGCGAACGCAGTGAACAAATATTACCCCCCTCCAAGATTACACTTCACGAACGCGGAGGAGAGGGTGCAAACGCATAGAAGAACACTAGCTGACAGACATCAGCAGTGCAAAATAGGAGAAAATAGACCCGAAGCCTATCCGAAACACACCCGAGACCCCATCTAAACACTCAAAAAAGTCATATAACCTAACACGGACTCGCTCGAGGTTTCAAAACACATAAAACAACACCAAAACGACGAGTCAAACCAAAAATCAAACTTATGAAATTTTCAAATATCAAAACTCGTGCCAAAGCCTATCAATTCAACCCGGAATGACGTGAAATTTGGTAGACACGTCACAAATAACAAAACGGACCTACATCCTCTCCCAGAATTCCATTCCGAGCCCGACATAAAAATTTCAGCTATCGGTCGAAATCGCCGAAATTCTAACTTTCGCCAAATTACCTCAAATTACTCTACGGACCTCCAAAACCAATTCCGGACGCGCGCCTAAGTCCAAAATCATCATACGAAGCTGTTGACATCACCCAAAACTCATTACGAGGACCTTTACACAAAAGTCAAACCTCCGGTCAACTTCCATCACTTAAGCTTCAAAATTGAAATTTTTCTTCCAATTCGACTACGGATTATCCGGTAACTGAATCCAACCATGCACGTAGATAGATATACACAATGTGAATATGTTCATGAACTTACGCCACCGAACAGAGCTTAAATTCTCAAAATGACCGGTCGGGTCGTTACATTCTCCCCTTCTTAAAACAAACGTTCGTCTTCGACGTGACAAGATTCACCTCGAACTCATCAAATCACTGATTGCACTCTTCCAATCCACACCCGCGGGTGATCCCACATCACCCCAACCTACATAAGCCTGATGACACAATCACAACTGCAATATAGCCTTCCCATCACCATCGATAAGCCTCATACCTCAATTTCTCACCTTCTACTAATTTCTAAAAGACCCCAATCTAAATCCATATCCGGCAATAGCCTCAACCAACTGCATTAACTCATGACTGTACCCATAAGGTACGACCACACAAAATAGCACATCACACATGGGTTCAAAATAACACTTTTGATCACAATAGCTACCCGAAATCAACTCAGCATTGGCAATTAGCCTCATATATGAAAGAACACAGTTTCCAAGCCCCATAATACTGATAATAATGCAATAAACATGAAGACCTCATTATTAGACACCTGAATCACCAAGCCACAATTAACACCACCGGGCACACATCCCGCAAGCTAAAACCAAAGAAGTGCATAACGAAAATGACTGAATATGAAAAGAGAAATATATAAAAGAACTATCAAACAAGCCCATAGCCACAACTCTCTATCAATACTGACTTACAAAGGAAATATAACAAGGAAGAAGCAAAGCATATGGACAAATCACAAGGATGCCATCCTGATAAAATTTCCACCGCGGTACTCAGCCCGGTCCAAGAAAATATCACGAGGACCTCGCTCTCAACTCTAAATCACATACCGAAAATATATCATACCAATTGAAATTCCCCACTAACTCATCTCGGCTGATAAAATCATAACGCTCACAAAACTCACATCTCGATGGAGTACCAAATCATAGCTCGTAAGCAAAATACTTAGGAAAAATCATATTAAACCCACCATGATGAACAACAAAGACTCACTTCTAGTCTCACCACCCTCAATGATGAATAAAACAACTATAGACACGGGTTACAACTCATAGAATCTCCAAACGTGAGCAAGCATGAAAAAAATAGAGTGCAAAGCATGAAACTCACTTATCATTAAAGCAACAAACAAGGGAAACTCGTCCCGACCAACAGAACTATAGTGAAATACAAATGGTGCCCCTATTTAACACAACAAAACATACACGGGTGATAATATCTGGCACAACGACCTCTAGTTTACTATATTAAACACATCAATAGGTCAGGCCTCCCCCTCTTGGGCGCCTTTTACTCACCAGTAAACCCTGCTATAACACACCTGCCTGAATCCTGGAACAATCTCTTATCCCGTGGCTAAAATATCCACACTCAAAACAACCTCTCTGCTGATGTACACATCAATGGGTCAGGCCTCCCCCTCTTGGGCGCCTTCTACTCACCTGTACCTGCTATAACACACTTGCCTGAATCCTGGAACAATCTCTCATCCCGTGGATAAAATCTCCACACTCAAAACAACCTCTCTACTGGTAATGCAGACTGAACTGGTTGACCCCCAAAACCTCTACTGTGACGTACCCTGCCTCCATAATAAGGACCAGTAGATCTCTCCGGCCTATGTGGCCTCCTAACTTCCCTGTGCTCTTTCTCCTGATCGCATCTGTCCTCTCGCTCCCGCATGCCCTATAACCGGCGAGCGATTCCTACTGCCTGCTAAAACGAGATATTTGACTCCAAATCCCGAGTCTTGTTGAACAAAAAATCATGCTTGAGCCCCTCAATGAATCTACAGACTAGCTCCCTAACTAAAACAACCAAGTGAGGTTCATATCTGGCCAACTCTTACAATCCGACGGCATACTCTAATACTGACATAGTGCCCTGACGCAACTGCTCGAACTCTGCACGCCATGCATCTCGGAGGGACTGGGGTGAAAACTCCCTCAACAGGCATCTCCGGTACTTTTTCCCCAACCGGAACTGTTGGCGGCTCCTCAACGGCTGCTCTGGTATGTGTCTTAACTGCGGCGCGTGCTTCTCGTCGACCTCTGCCTCTGTCCCTAGCGACATCCGCCTCAGGGTAACGTCATCAGGAACCGTAGTTAGTATCCTCACCATCGGTGAGAGAATAGTACGATAAATTCCAAATTTCAAGATCAAGGAACTCGCACGATGGGAAAAAAGGAAGTGAAATTGTCCTAATAGTTCCGTAGCCTTTCTATAAGTACAGATGTCTTCGTACCAATCCACAAGACTATACTGAACTCGCTTATGACTCGTAGCACCTATGAACCTAGAGCTCTGATACAAGCTTGTCACGGCATAAATTTCCCTCCGTTGGGTATCGTGATGGCACCTAGTCTTAAGGACTAGGTAAGACTAACATTTACTGAATAACAACAATGATAAACAAAATCTAACAGTCTCGATATAGAAATCTTGACAGAAATTACAATTTCCCAAAACAGGTAATACAAGTCATAAGCTCTACAAATTTTACTACAACTTCTAAATACAACTGTTTAGAATTAAGTAAGAATAGTTGAACAAAAGTAAGAAGGTGACTCCGAAGCCTGCGAACGCAGAAGTAGGTTTACCTTGAGTCTCCTCGGCGATGATTCACGCAACTACTAACAATCAATACCTGGATCTGCACAAACAAATGTGCAGAAGTGTAGTATGAGCACACCACATCGGTGCCCAGTAAGTATCAAGACTAACCTCGGTGAAGTAGTGACGAGGACTAGTCAAGACACAACATGTCTAATAAGTTACACATACATAAATACGGAAATGACAGAAAATGACATCTAACTAATGACTACACAATATAGTAAATAACAGAACACCTACAGAGCGGAAGGAAATACATCAAACAACTACAGAACAACATAATAACACACAGACATGATAGATGAAAGTACAAGCCAAAAAAACTGGAAAGCACAATAAGGCAAGAACAAGTAATAATTCAGCAGTGCAACAGTTTCCACTTCAGGCATTAGCCAACAACCCCAAGTGTTTTTGGAAAATACTTCGAGTGTGAACCTTCACCCATAAGTTTATATTCAAAGCTTTGAATGTAGTCATTTAAAATAGAAAGTTCCTTTGAAATATATTATCTCCGAATATATATATATAGAAAGAGAAATCTTCAAAACATAGTTCCTTCAAAATAAATGGTTTCAAATATATTTCAAGACAAATACTTTTCAAATATACCTTTGAAATTAAAGTTCTTCAGACATAGTTTTCTTCAAGATAAATGTTTTTCAGCTATACGTTTCAATATATATATCTTTCGATCACAATCTCATCAAAATAAATCTACCGGAACTCCGTCCGTAGCTCAGAATTTGTCATGCAGTACATGGGGAAAGCTTCCGGAATACGCCCGTAGTCCCAATTTAAATATGCAATGCAATACAGTGGGAAAGCCCCCGGGATACGTTCGTAGTCCCAATTTAAATATGCAATACAGTACAGGGGGAAAGCTCCCGGAATACGTCCGTAGTCCCAATTCAAATATGCAATGCAATACAGGGGAAAAGCTCTCGGAATACGTCCGTAGTCCCAATTTAAATATGCAATGCAGCTAACAGAATAAGCAACCACAACAAGACAGAAACATCGTACATCGCCACAACACTCTCAAGGAAACAAAAGATAGAAATGCTATGTACGACGGTCAATCAAATCAAGAACTTAAGTCACCAGCACAGTAGAACTTAATCACAAGGAATAACCACCGAAAGGAAATAATGAGCGTAAAGAACACAACTTAACTATAGAAGAACAAGACATAACCATGAATCCACAATATTCAAGTCAACAATAGGAAACCAAATCATCCCGGCAAGTGAAACAACTATAACTAATCTCGCTTAGATAATTAGTTTCGCAGAATAAAACCCAGCTTGAACCAATGCTCAGTAATAGGAAACACCAAGGAAATACCATCAACATGGATAAATATCTAACTAAACCTAAGTAGCACTTAAGGAAAATTCATATAAATCACAATATACGACTCACGGGGCATGCGTGACACCAACATATAGATATTCCAATTACTGCTAAACCTTTATAGGGCAAGTAATACTAATTCTAGTCAATTAGACAGTTTATGAAGAGAATATAGCATGATAGTAAAAGAGGTAAAATATTGACTTAAGTCAATTAATATCAAATAACAACAAGGGAGATCTAAAAGCAAGTAATTCACATTTAAGCAGGAAAGGATGAAATAGTTATCAAGAACGCAGTCATAGCAATTACAACTTCATACACAGGCATATAAGGACCTAAGAATCCTAAGAGGCCAACCTATTTGTAAATAAGTCCGGGTACGCACTCATTACCTCGTGTACAGGGGCTACAATCAACATAGAAGACTTTAATCCTAAGGGGAAATTCCCCCACACAAGGTTAGGCATGATATTTACCTCGAAGACGACAACTCGGTACTCCAAAATGAACTTCTTGGGCGAAAAAACCTCCGGACGACTCAAAATCAACTAACACAACTTCAAAGTACACATAAAACGTATAAGGAACTATTCCGAATAATAAAGTTTCAATCTTTATAAAATTATAAAAATCGATCCAAAAGTCGACCCCTAGGACCGCACCTCAGAACCCGTCAAAGTTGTACAAAATACGAATACCCATTCCGGTATGAGTTCAACAATACAAAATTTATCGAATTCCGATACCATTTGGTCCCTCAAATCATGATTTTTCATTTTAGAAATTTTCTTCATAAACCAACAATTCCCTCAACTCAAAACACAAATTAAATGATGAAAATAAAGATAAAATCATGGGATATATTCTAGTTGAAGAACACTTAACCAATCGAATTGTATGAAAAACCCATCAAAAATTGCCAAGAACCGAGCTCTAGAAGTCAAATATGATAAAAATGGTGAATCCCTCGATTTTGAAAACTTATATTCTGTCCAAACATTTGTGCATCGCGAACGCGGAGGAATGGATGGGTTCGCGATGAAGAAAGAAAATGAGGCTGCCCAGTTAAACTATGTGAACACGAGGGCTAGCTCGCGAACGCGGACGAGGAAGTACGGAATCTATGCAAATGCGGATACAACACTGCGAATGCGAAGAGGAATTAACCTACAACCCCACAGCCCTTGGCTTTACTATGCGAAACCGATGGTAGATATGCGAACGCGAAGAGTGAAGGCAGACTTATGCGATTGCGTTCTTGTTCACGTGAAAGCGGTGAACACATATTACCCACCTCCAAGATTACACTTCGTGAATGCGGAGGAGAGGGTGCGAACGCATGGAAGAACTTCAGCTGACAGACATCAGTAGTGCAAAAAAGGAGAAAATTGACACGAAGCCTATTCGAAAGACACCCGAGACCCCCCGGACCCCATCTAAACACTCAAACAAGTCATATAATCTAACACAGACTCGTTCGAGGTTTCAAAACACATAAAACAACACCAAAATGATAAGTCAAACAAAAACTCAAACTTATGAAATTTTCAAATCTTCAAATATCAAAACTCGTGTCGAAATCTATCCATTCAACCCGGAATGACGTGAAATTTTGCAGACAAGTCAAAAATAACAAAACGGACCTAAAGCCTCTCCGGGAATTCCATTCCGAGTCCGATATAAAAATTTCACCTATTGGTCGAAATCGCCGAAATTCTAACTTTTGCCAAATTACCTCAAATTACTCTATGGACGTCCAAAACCAATTTCGGACGCACGCCTAAGTACAAAATTATCATACGAAGCTATTGACATCACCCAAAACTCATTTCGAGGCCGTTTACACAAAATTCAAACCTCCGGTCAACTTCCATCACTTAAGCTTCAAAATAGAAATTATTCTTCCAATTCGACTCAGGATTATCCGGTAACTGAATCCAACCACGCACACAGGTCGATATACACAATGTGAAGCTGTTCATGACCTTACGCCACCGAACGGAGCTTAAATTCTCAAAACGATCGGTCGGGTCGTTACATTCTCCCCCTCTTAAAACAAACATTCGTCCTCGAACGTGCCCAGATTCACCTCGAACTCATCCAATCATTGATTGCACTCTTCCAACACATACCCACGGGCGATCCCACGTCACCCCAACCTACAGAAGCTTGATGACACAATCACAACTGCAATATAGCCTTCCCATCACCACCGATAAGCCTCATACCTCAATTTCTGACCTTCTACTAGTTTCCAAAAGACCCGATTCTAAATCCATATCCGGAAATAGCCTCAACCAGATGCATTAACTCATGACTATACCCATAAGGTATGACCACACAATATATCACATCACACATCGGTTCAAAATAACACTTTTGATCACAATAGCTTCCCGAAATCAACTCAGCATTGGCAATTAGCCTCATATTTGAAAGAACACGGTTTCCAAGACCCATAATACTGATAATGATGCAATAAACATGAAGCCCTCATTATTAGACACCTGAATCACTAAGCCACAACCAACACCCCGGGCACACATCCCGCAAGCTAAAACCAAAGAAGCGCATAACGAAAATGACTGAATATGAAAAGAGAAACATATAAAGGAACTGTCAAACAATCCCATAGGCACAACTCTATATCAGTACTGACTTACAAAGGCAATATAACAAGGAAAAAGCAAGGCATATGAACAATTAACAAGGATCCCATCGTGATAAAATTTCCAACACGGTTCTCAACCCTGTCCAAACATATCGAATTGCAAATATCACGAGGACCTAGCCCTCAACTATAAGTCACATACCGAAAATATATCATACTAATTGAAATTCCCCACTAACTGATCTCGGATGATAAGATCATAATGCTTACTGAACTCACATCTCGATGGAGTATCAAATCACAACTCGTAAATAAAATACTTAGGATAAATTACATTAAGCCCACCATGATGAATAGCAAGAACTCACTTCTAGTCTCACCACTCTCAATGATGAATAAAACAACGATAGACACTGGTTACCACTCATAGAATCTCCCAGCAGGAGAAAGCATGAAAAAAATAGAGTGCAAAGCATGAAACTCACTTATCAATAAAGCAACAAACAAGGAAACTCGTCCCGACCAACATAACTATAGTGAAATACAAATGGTTCCCCTCTTTAACACATCACAACATACACGAGTGATAATATCTAGCATAACGGCCTCTAGTTTACTATATGAAACACATCAATGGGTCGGGCCTCCTCCTTTTGGGCGCCCTCTACTCACCTGAATACCTGCCTGAATCCTGGAACAATCTCTCACCCCGTGGATAGCATCTCCACGCTCAAAACAACCTCTCTGCTGATGTGGCTGTGGAAACCATACAATATGAGTCCTCTGAGACCCATGAGTACCCAAAACCCCAGGCACGACTAGTAATTCAGAATGAACTGGCTGACCCACAAAACCTCTACTGTGATGTACCCTGCCTCCATAATAAGGACCAGTAGATCTCTCCGGCCTATGTGGCCTCCTAACTTCCCTGTGCTCTCTCTCCTGATCTCATCTGTCCTCTCGCTCCCGGTTCCACATGCCTTGTAACCAGCGAGCGATTCCTACTGCCTGCTGAATTGAGATATCTGACTCCAACTCCCGAGTCTTGCTAAATCAAAAATCATGCCTGAGCCCCTCAATGAATTTGAGGACTCGCTCCCTAACTGAAACAACCAAGTGAGGTGCATATCTGGCCAACTCACTGAATCCGACGTCATACTCTAATACTGACATAGTGCCCTGACGCAACTGCTCGAACTCCGCAATCCTTGCATCTCGGAGGGAATGGGGTGCAAACTCCCTCAAAAACATCTCTGATGCTTGAATCCATGCAAGTGAAGCTGACTCGGCCAGGCTACCCCCAACTCATATGCCCGCCACGACTGACAAACTGCTCCTCTGAGCTGAGACGTGACAAAATAACTCCGCTCGTCTCCACAATACTTGTATTCTGAATAATGTAGTGACGCTCCTCCAAGAAACCCTGAACATCATCTGTCTCCAATCCTTTGAAAGATAGGAGGGTGGTACTTCCGGTACCTCCCAAGTACAAGGTGTTCTTCCTCCGATGCTATTGCCCTAACCACAGGCCGAAATGAAACCACATGCTGTGCTGCCATGATAACTGGAACCTGACCAACATGATCTCATTGTTCTGGAGTGTAAGCTGCGGGAGTCTGAACTCCTCCCCTGATCCGTGGAGTAGCTGGTGCACCAGGAATCAATCTCGCCTGAGTCATTGTACCAATTATACTCAGAAACTGCGCCCCGGTCTCCTGAAGTCTGGGCGTAACAACATGCATCTCCGGTACTTGTTCCCTAACCGGAACTGCGACGTCTCCTCAACGATTGCTCTGGTAGGTGTCCTAACTGCGGCGCGTGCTTCTCGTCGACCTATGCCTCTGCCCCTAGCGACATCCGCCTCGGGGTAACGTCATCAGGAACCGTAGTTCGTATCCTCACCATCGGTGAGAGAATAGAATGATAAATTTCAAATTTCAAGATCAAGGAACTCGCACGATGGGAATGAAGGAAATGAAATTGTCCTAATACTTCCGTAGCCTCTCGAAGATAAGTATAGACGTCTCCGTACCGATCCGCAAGACTCTACTGAACTGGCTTATGACTGGTAGAACCTATGAACCTAGAGCTGTGATACAAACTTGTCACGACCCAAATTTCCCTCCGTTGGGTATCGTGATGTCACCTAGTCTTAAGGACTAAGTAAGCCTAACATTTACTAAATCACAACAATGATAAAGGAAATCTAATAGTCTCGATATAGAAAAATTGACAGAAATTACAATTTCCCAAAACCGGTAATACAAGTCATAAGCTCTACAGAATTTACTACAACTTCTAAATACAACTGTTTAGAATTAAGTAAGAACAGTTGAACAAAAGTAGGAAGGTGACTCCGAAGCCTGCGAACGCAACAACATGTTTACCTTGAGTCTCCTCGGCAATGATTCTCGCAGCTACTAAAAATCAATACCTGAATCTGCACAAATAAAATGTGCAGAAGTGTAGTATGAGCACACCACATCGGTGCTTAGTAAGTATCAAGACTAACCTCGATGAAGTAGTGACGAGGACTTGTCAAGACACCACTGGTCTAAGAAGTTACACATACATAAATACGGAAATGAAAGAATATGACATCTAACTAATGACTACACAATATAGTAAATAACAGAACTCCTACAGTGCGAAAGGAAATACAGCAAACAACTACAGAACAACATAATAACACACAGACATGATAGATGAAAGTACAAGCCAAAAAAAACTGGAAAACACAATACGGCAAGAACAAGTAATAATTCGAGTGTGAACCTTCACCCATAAGTTTATATTGAAAGCTTTGAATGTAGTCATTTCAAATAGAAAGTTCCTTTGAAATATATTTTCTCCGAATATATATATATATATATATATATATATATTTAGAAAGAGAAATCTTCAAAACATAGTTCCTTCAAAATAAATGGTTTCAAATATATTTCCCCCAATAAATGCCTTTCAATCATCGTTTTCTACAAGACAAATACTTTTCAAATATACCTTTGAAATAAAAGTTCTTCAGACATAGTTTTCCTCAAGATAAATATTTTTCAACTATACTTTTCAACATTTATATCTTTCGATCACAATCTCTTCAAAATAAATCTATCGGAACTCCGTTCGTAGCTCAGAATTTGTCATGCAGTACAGGGGGTAAAGCTCCCGGAATACGTCCGTAGTCCCAATTTAAATATGCAATGCAATACAGGGAGAAAGCTCCCGGGATACGTCTGTAGTCCCAATTTAAATATGCAATACAGTACATGGGGAAAGCTCCCGGAATACGTCCGTAGTCCCAATTTAAATATGCAATGCAGTACAGGGGAAAGCTCCCGGAATACGTCCGTAGTCCCAATTTAAATATGCAAATGCAATAAAGGGAGAAAGCTCCCGGAATACGTCAGTAGTCCCAATTTTAATATGCAATACAGTACATGGAGAAATCTCCCGGAATACGTCCGTAGTCCCAATTTAAATATGCAATGCAGCCAACAGAAATAGCAACCACAACAAGACAGAAACATCGTACATCGCCACAACATTCACAAGGCAACAAAAGATAGAAATGCATGTACGACGACTAATCAAATAAAGAATTTAAGTCACCAACACAGTAAAACTCATTCACAAGGAATAACAACCGAAATGAAATAATGAGCGTAAAGAACACAGCTTAACCAGAGAGGAACATGACATAACAACGAATCCACAATATTCAAGTCAACAATAGAAACCCAAATCATCTCGGCAAGGGAAACAACTATAACAAATCTCGCTTAGACAATTAGCTTCACAGAATAAAACCCAGCTTGAACCAACGCTTAGTAATAGGCAACACCAAGGAAATACCATCAACATGGATAAATATCTAACTAAAGTGAAGTAGCACTTAAGGGAAAGTCATATAAATCACAATATACGACTCATGAGTATGCTTGACACCAACGTATAGATATTCCAATTACTGCTAAACATTAATAGGGCAAGTAATACTAATTCTAGTCAATTATGCAGTTTATGAAAAAAATATAGCATGATAGCAAAAGAGGTAAAATATTCAGTTAATTCAATCAAGGTCAAATAACAACAAGGGAGATCTAAAAGCAAGTAATTCCATTTTAAGCAGGAAAGGATTGAATAGCAATCAAGAATGCATTCATAGCAATTACAACTTCATACACAGGCGTATAAGGACCTAAGAATCCTAAGAGGCCAACCTATTTGCAAATAAGTCTGGGTACGCACTCGTCACCTCGCGTACACGGGCTACAATCAACATAGAAGACTCTAATCCAAAGGGGAAATTCCCCCACACAAAGTTAGGCAAGATACATACCTCTAAGACGAGAACCCGATACTCCAAAATGAACTTTTCGGGCGAAAAGACCTCTGTACGGCTCAAAATCAACTAACACAACTTCAAAGTACACATAAAACGTATAAGGAACTATTCCGAATAATAATCTTTACAACATTATGAAAATCAACCCAAAAGTCGACCCCCGGGCTCGCATCTCGAAACCCGTCAAATTTTTTACAAAATCCAAATACCCATTCCGATACGAGTTCAACCATATAAAATTTATCGAATTCCGATACCATTTGGTCCCTCCAATCATGATTTTTCATTTTAAAAATTTTCTTCAAAAACTAACAATTCCCTCAACTCAAAATACAAATTAAATGGTGAAAATAAAGATAAAATCATGGGATATATTTAATTCTAGTTGAAGAACACTTACCCAATCGAATTGTATGAAAAACCCATCAAAAATCGCCAAGCACCAAGCTCTAGAAGTCAAAATATGATAAAAATGGTGAAACCCTCGATTTTGAAAACTTATATTCTGTCCAGGCATTTGTGCATCGCGAACACGGAGGAATGGATGCGTTCGCGATGAAGAAAGAAAATGAGGCTGACCAATTGAACTATGCAAACGCGAGGTCTATCTCATCAACGCGAAAGAGGAAATGCGGAACCTATGCGAACGCGGATACAACAATGCGAAGAGGAATTAACCTACAACCCCCTGCCCTTTGTTCTACTATGCGAATGCGATGGTAGATATGCGAACCCAAAGAAGAAGAAGGCAGACTTATGCGATCGCGTTCATGTTCACGCGAATGCAGTGAAAAAATATTACCCCCCTCCAGGATTACACTTCGCGAACACGGAGGAGAGGGTGCGAACGCATAGAAGAACACCAGCTGACAGACATCAACAATGCAAAATAGGAGAAAATTACCCGAAGCCTATCTGAAAAACACCCGAGACCCCCGGGACCCCATCTAAACACTCAAACAAGTCATATAACCTAACACGGACTCGCTCTAGGTTTCAAACACATAAAACAACACCAAACGATGAGTCAAACCAAAAATCAAACTTATGAAATTTTCAAATCTTAAAATATCAAAACTCGTGCCGAAACCTATCAATTCAACCCGGAATGATGTGAAATTTTGCATACAAGTCAAAAATAACACAACGGACCTATAGCCGCTCCCGGAATTCCATTCCGAGTCCGATATCAAAATTTCAGCTATCGGTCGAAATTGCCGAAATGCTAACTTTCGCCAAATTACCTAAAATTACTCCACGGACCTCAAAAACTGATTCCGGACATGCGCCTAATTCCAAATCATCATACGAAGCTATTGACATCACCCAAAACTCATTCCGAGGCCGTTTACACAAAATTCAAACCTCCGGTCAACTTTCATCACAAGATTAAAATTGAAATTTTTCTTCCAATTCGACTCCGGATTATTCGGTAACTGAATCCTACCACGCACGCAGGTTGATATACATAGTGTGAAGCTATTCATGACCTTACACCACCAAACGAAGCTTAAATTATCAAAACAACCAGTCATGTCGTTACAATAAGTTAGTATTACATATTTTATTCTAGTCATCCTACGACATCCTTTCTGTCTCATTTACTTTTGATAGCATGATACAAAAAGATACGTTATGTTGGTATTCGTTGAGTAAGGTATCGGGTGCCCGTCGCGGTCCATTCGTTTGGATCGTGACACTATCATAAGAATCAATCACCAAATTCAGCCCCATTATGAATCAGTAACAAAAACCTGCTGCAGCTAGAAAACAGGCTGTACAATATGAATTTCATTAACAAAACTTCAATAGTAAGTCACCCTCTGTAAAAACCTTCACCATGTCTCAGATTTTTCGAGAGACTTTTCTAGGTTCCAACTACCTTAGGCAACTTATAACAACTTCAAAATTAGGCAGCAAAAACTCTAATAGGAGTTTAAATGTGCATATCCAGTTCAAAAGTACAGAAGTTTCCAGCCAAAACAGCTTTAGCAAAAACTGCAAATTTTGGCTATCAAAGTAGCTCGAAACTGATCAAACACAACTGAAAACAGTAAAGAAAAAACTGCACAAATACTAGTGCAAACTAAGTGTTTAACCTAAAATATGAGTAACAATTTTAATTTATAGTGAGAGTTTAAAGATATGTGAGTTAATCCAATACTAGTCAAGAAAAGTAACTATGTGAGTTGAGTAAGCAAGTTAAACCAAACCAGTGTAAGAACAAGCCTCGTCCTCAAGCCCAAGTGGCCTCGAGAAAAGACCTCGATGAACAATAGAAATAAACAAAGAGAATATATTAAAGCTAAAGGAAAATTTCTAAGAGTTGAGCAGAAAAGTAAAGATGTATATTCTTTGCCAATGATTAGAGGATGTTTACAAATGATTAGGGTCCCCTTTATATAGGAGGGGAAATCCTAAATAAGGTATATTTCTATTTACAGTAAAGAATCTTATTGGGACAACTGTATAACCACCTAGTACAGATTCGTACAAATTTATTCCAGAATTTACACCATGATCTTGGGGACGTGGTGATAATATTGTACTTTTGTAACAAACTCATAACGACACTGTCTTGGAATCGGTCGTACTCAGCTCCGATGTTCCCTGAGCACTTAGGTCTTCGAGCTTTTTATTCTGCCTTCGAGCCTGAGCTTGGCCTTTACCAAACTTCTGCCCTTAATGTGACCTCTCGAGCCTACAAATTGGGGGCATATGATTTTGACCGTATACAGATAGTTCCCGCATTTCTTAGAATGAAATGATAAGAAATGATTTTATTCTCGACCCTTCGATGCCCCAACCATGAAGCCAGTCTCGTGACGTCAATGACTAGTGTGACTAAAAGGTCGCGTCCGCACAGTTTCCCAAGGCCATTAATTAAAAGCGCCTGATGGTCAGTCGTTTAGCTTCCCCAACACGCTTAGGTGACCTCTATAAATACTCCAACTTATCACTTTTGCAAACTTTACTTAAAGCATTCTTAAAATTTCATTAGCTTCTTCAATCTCTCTGAGCTTACCCTTCTCTCAACTTGTTATTATTCCATCATCAACTTCTTCTCTTCTTTTGAATTTCTCAATATAAATGGCCAAAACTTCTAAGACCGTTCCCCAGAAAGAGAAAGCCTCTTCGTCATCATGGCAGTCCAAAAGTAAAGCGGTGGTGCCACCTCGCATCGAGGAGTGTATTCCTGGGCCGTGCGAAACAACTTCCGATTTCAAAATCGACAAACTTGCTTCAGTCCCGCTCGATGTGAACCTGTGTCTCGATATATCAGTTTCATAACCAAAGTCGAACTCAAGCAGGTGAAGATAGATTGTAATTGGGTGAATAAGACGTGGTGATCCCTTCCCCCTCGAAGAAGATATTACTACTCATAGAGTAGGTTACCTGAGTGTTTACACCTATCAATTCACGTTGGGTCCTGTAGATCCTTCTCTGGAACCCATAGACCCAGTCATTCTCAATTTTTTTCCAACATTACCAAGTGACGCTTGGTCATATTTTCCCCTCCTTCTGGCGAATCGTCAATCTGATTAGTTACTTCTCGAACAAGGTCGATGGGATGTCTTTTACCCTCAACCATCTGATCAGGATATACATACCTCACCTTTATCGAGGTGTCCTGATAAAGCTGCAATGCCAATCCTCGAAATCTTTCTTCTCCATCATCGATGAGGACAAGGACCGAGGATGGATGAGCCGGTTTTTCTAAATCAGGACCTCCGACCTGATTCCTGCTGAGAGGATGCCATTCCCCAAGGAATGGAACGTGAAACGTAAGTACAAGTTTATTGATGGTGATTTACTACTCCGATGTTCCTACTCTTTCTCGAACTAATCTCTTTATAATGATGCATCTGGCGCTTGGTTTTCTAGTGCAGTTTTGGACCTCCCGGGCTGGGTTCGGCAACTGTGCTCTATTTCTTCATACGTCGAATGCAGCTGGTGTGATTTGGCCAAAGCCCGGTGGGAGGCCAAAAATCATGGTGAGTGCTTTTGTTTACATATTTGTGTTCCTCAGTGAAATACTCACTTTTACTTTTATGTAGGCCTCAGAGACGCTGTTACTATGCGGCCGCCCCCACCTTGTGAGGAAGAAACTTCAAAGCCCACTAAGGAAAAGAAAAGGAAGAGGGGGTTGCCTGCAAATTCCCCGAAGCCAAAGAAGTGCAAGCTTCAAAAGCCCAAGGCCGACACCGTGGTCTTGTATCCAGAAACGGCCCAACGTCTTCGTGCTGAGAACAAAGAATAGAGATGACGAGGAGGGAGAAGATGGTGGCTTCCTGTTGGTAGCTCGAAAAAGAGGAGGAACTATCGCTTCCAAGGCCGCTAAACCGATGGTGGAAGATGCGGTTCAGTCTTGAATCGAAGAAATTTCAAAGGAGAGCTCGAGCAAAGTCCCCGATCCATCAGGTGACAAAAGTGTGCCCCGTCATGGGGGTCAATTGGTAGATGAGCTTGGAGAGCTTAACTCCGAGGCCCTCCGAAGACAAGAGAATATCCCGAGTGATTCATTCAGGGTAATAAATGTGGATGAATCACCGTCTGGGCCCGGTGTTCTGCCCAGTCCATGAGGACTCCGAATGTGGGATCATCCCACGGGGAGAGCGACATCTTTCAGGAGTGCCTTGCGAGAATCAAGGAGGGCCCCGATCTTGACGTTTCATTCATTTTTGATGAGGCCCAATGGCTTTTCAAACAAGTAAGTATCTGTCCTAGAAATTACGCTCGAGTTTAATTCTCATTTTTCTGATTTCTAATTTCTTTTTCTTGTATGAAGGCCATGTTGCTCCATCAACAAGAATTTTCAAAATCTTGGGCCGAGATTGCCCGGTGTGAAGCTGAGATCAAGAAGCTCGTGGTAGAGATGGACAAACTTAAGGCTCTCTATGCAAAAACGAGGGGGAGATCAGTGATCTTCGAGCCAAGTTGGCGAAGGCCCATCAATAACAAACTAAGCTTCAGGAATAGGTAATATAGCTTTTGAGGGTCTATTATGTTTTTACTTGGTTTGGTGACTAACACTTCAATTTTGCAGTTCTAGCAGAAGGGCGAGCTGGTGGAGGAGCTTCGAGGGGAGCTCAAGATGAAAGAGGCTGAGACCTTTGGGTGGAAACAACATATGGACCGTCTCGCCTCAGAGAAGATACACTTCGGGAACAACTAACCTCAGTCGAAAACTATCTTAAGAATGCAAAGGAGGAAAGCTCGGCGTGGAGCCGCAAAATTGAGGATTCGAAGCTAAATCAGCCGCTAAGCTTGCGAAATCCAAATCTGAGGCAAAGGCGTTTGTGTCCTCGTATCGAGCTGACGCCGCTGTTGCTAACACTCGGTCATAAGAGACCTCTGTTGCGGCCGAAATTAAGTCATCATGTGCCCTCAACCATGCTAGGCTAGAGTCCCGGAGACAAACTCTCGAGAAGGTGCATGTCGAGGCTTTGACCTCTCAGCCGATATTGAAGAAGCAAAAGCTTTGGAGGAAGAAGATGCTTCTTTGCTCTCCGATGATGAGGGTTCCGCTAGGGGTTCTGAGAGCGCGGGAGATGAAGATGAAGTTGATGAGGAGGCTACCCCCGAAGAAGAAGCTATCCCCGAGGGAGAGGAAAATCCGAGGAAAGAAATTGAACCGGGGGGGGGGGGGGGG